>CM065394.1:33390000-33590000 GCA_033060915.1 Euryodendron excelsum
ATAACAACGCACACGCTGATGCCCTAGAAACACTTGCACAACATTGAAGTTTGGCTCAAAGAGAACAATTCATATTGAGACCTTGGCTAGCCCAAGCATCTTTCAAGAAGAGGAGCAAGCACTAGCCATAGAAGAACTAGCACCGTCTTGGATAGATCCTGTCACGACCCGACTCAATTCTCACTAGGCCGCGACAGTGATGATAGTCTAAGGTTGGGTTTGAAAGTAGGCAATAGGGTTTATGATTCTAACAAAATAACATAATTAGGAATATAGCATAGATGGTCCAGAAATATTACATCAAGGACGTAAAACCAGTGTAAGTCTCATAATGTTACAGTCCAGCATAAACTAACTTAAGAATTTGAAAGATGTAAGATAACAGGAGAACTTGCTCTCGTATGCTCATTTCCTTGGAAATCAGTTAGGTGTCTTTATCCCTGAAAATGTCCTATAAGATAAGAATGAGCGGCAAAGCCCAGTAGGAGATCTAAGATTTCTATAAGATGCAGGATAAAAGATAACGCAATAAAAGAATATTATGGCATGCATATGACCCTTGAAACTTCTCTTTTTTTTTTCTTTTCATCAATATCCGGAGCCTTGCAGGTATGTCCTGCCAGGGCCAATTCAAGCCAATGGGGTCCACCTAAGATTCATCCTCCATCATCAAGTTCAATGGGGCCCATCCATGATCATCTAGCCCGATATCAAGCCAGTGATACCGACCCATGATAGCCCCAAATATCAAGCCAGTCAGGTACACCCATGATATAAAAATTTGGGATCTTTTCCGTTCTGGTTGTACCACCCTTATACCTCCTCAATGATGTAGTCATACAAGCAAAAATGTTATATTTTGCAGTTAATGAATAAAAGACATTTAGAATAGAAAGATAAATTGACAAGAAAGCATAAAACATGATAATATACAAATCATTTAATAGAGAAAAGATGTAAGCATGAATCTTAAGGAAATGTATAGATTCCTACCCTTAGTATCTTTCCGGAATTCAAGAGGGTTTGGTATTTTCTGTAAAAAGAAGGAAGAACATCCAGCTTAGTCTATAGTTAGCTAAAAATCTCGTTTAGGCGTAGTTAAGTGGGGAGGGTAAGTTAACTCAGAGATGGCGTAATTAAAATGAGGTGGAAGGTTCAAACTTCTCCCTTAGGGAGATATACGTTGTCGAGCTAGGAACCAAAACTGCCGGTGTTTCAAAGTAGAGAGATTCTGGAAATATTCATTTTGAGGGGATATTAAGGCCACTCTCCCATTTTTGGGTTCCCCGAATATCTAGGGGTATCCCGGTAATTTTTCAGAATTTTTCTACTTATAATTTATTTTCTGTAAATTTTTATCCTTTAAATCGTAAATAAACCATGGAAATTCACATAGGTCTCCGATTGACCTGAAATTTTTATGGGAGCCTCTTGAAGTAATTTAATGACTGCCATAAAAATTTCAGCTTCATCGGACTCCACACGCGCCTGCACGCGCCACCAGTAGCGCGTGGGGGTGGAAGGCTTGGCCTCCTTCTTCCTCCCGCGCGACTGGCAGCGGTTCTACTTCATTTTCTGGCCATTCCCCGTAACCCCTGACCATGCATGTGTGACCCAAAGATTGGCAAGGACCTGGGTCACACATCCATGGTCGGAGCTTGGCCGGAGATGGTCGGAGGTGGCCGGAATGGCCCGAAACGCCGGCTGCATGGCGGAACCCTAGGGTTACCGACCTGCAACAGCGTTTTTGGCCATCTTCCCATGATAATTCGGCCATGGTTCCTTCACGACTTTTGTTCCTTGCCCAGAGATGCTTCTTCCCCAAGTGATCCGGTCTGCAAAGGTTGCCGGTGGCCGGAGTTATGATTTTTCGAACCTTTTCTGGCGGTTTCGGCCTTGCAGGAGCCTTTGGTGCACACACAGAGGTTGTGGACCTCTCTAGGACACCCAGAAGGAGTCCCCAAGAAGTCCCAAACCCCTGTGACAGCCCTCGGTTCCTGGGTTTGCCGGAGTGGGTTGGGTGATGCATTTTTCGGTTTCTTTCTCCCTCTAGATTCTCGGCTGTTGTGGTGGAGTTTCGGGGGTAAGGTTGCTGGGTTTAGGGAGCTTATAGGGTGGTGATGATGGGTTCCTCACCTGAATTTCGAATGCCAAAGCCTCAGCCCAATTCTTCCCCGCTTTCCCTTTCTTCTTTCTTTCAATTTTCTTTCTCTCTCTCTCTCTACGGTTCTCTCTCTCAACTCCTTTCGCACCACCTAAATGAGGGAAAAGGGATGGGGTGCATATATAGGTGTTTGTGGTTTTGTGCCATAGGAGTGAACTCTCTCTTTCTCCCGGTTTCTACTCTCTCCCCGATTCTCTCTTTCTTAATCTTACAGCGTCTCTCTCTCTCTCCTTCGAAAACTTAGTTCTAACTGGTTGCTAGGGGCGGTTCTATAGGCAGCATGGATTAGATGTTTTTGTGATACGTGTGTGTGTGTGTGCGTTTTGAAGGTTCAATCCTAAGTTTGTATTCAATCTAAAGGTGACAGCTTGCATAGGTAAGTATATACGCATATCTCGGTGGTATTCCTGCTAGGTAGTGCATGCATGCATGCTTATATATATATACTCCTATATGTGTGTTATTCGTGGCATTTAAGTAAGGCTGGCCATGCAAATTGGTGGGGTGGGGGGGGTAGTTTCGTAAAAACATACGAGTTCAAAGCGACTAAATTCAAGACTCTAGTTTTTCGTCGAATGCCTGACCCAATATCGTAAGTAGAAAGCTCTCGAAAAATTAATAATTTTAGGCTTTAATTTCGTACAATTCCGACACCGGGTGAGCGAGAAAGCTCAAATTGAAGTTACGGGGGATTCGGGCGCGAATTTTCAGGTGCAGCGGCTTGCGGGGGCTTTTCAGCAAACCAACACTTTCCGGAATGGTGTTCTGAGATTACCAAGGCGTCAGGCTCGAAAAGGTAATAATTTTAGACATCCAATTTGTCGAAATCTGACGAAAAATGAGGGAGGAATCTTCATTCAAAGTTAAGGTGCTGTTTTGGTGCGAATTGTCGGGTGATGAATTTTGAACCTTTTTCGGGGACTCGAGTTTCAACATATGGACAGGGTTGGGTTCAAAAAGGTCTTGTTTCTGACTTACGGCCCTATGGTCATACCTTAATCGGTCCCGTTAGTGGTATTTCAGTCAAAGAAAATTACGGGTATTACAGATCTAATTATTGCCTACCTCGATAGAGATGAATTGCCAAAGGACAAGAATGAAGCCAAAAGAATAAAGCGTAAAGCTCTAAAGTACTGGCTGTCATCCAGCAAGGAGCTATACAAAAGATCTTTCACAGGCCTTTATTTATATTGTGTTCATCTAAACAAAGTGTGGGGCATTTTGTTTGAAATTCATGAAGGAGTCTATGGAAGCCATGTCGATGGAAGGTCGCTCGTCCATCGAGCAATCTCACAAGGCTATTGGTGGCCATATATGCAGAAGGATGCAGCTAAGTATGTATTGAAGTGTGAGAAGTGCCAGAAGTTCTCATCGTTAATCCACCAACTAGGTGAGGACCTCAAAACTATTACCAGCCCTGGCCTTTTGCCTAATTGGATATAGTTAGCCCTCTACCCCGAGCTCCAAGAAATAAGAGGTTTCTCATCGTCGCAACAAACTACTTTACCAAGTGGGTGGAAGCAGAGCCCTTGTCAACGATCAAAGAGATAGATGCGAAGAGATTTGCTTGGAGGAACATAATTACAAGGTTCGGCATACCATGTGCACTGGTCTCGGACAATAGCACATAGTTCGACGGGAATATGTTTAAAGGATTCTGCAACAAACTCAGGATCAAAAATTATTATTCGATACCAGCCTATCCAAAATGCAATGAACAAGCCAAAATATCAAACAAAATAGTGCTGAACGGAATCAAGAAAAGGTTGGAGAAAACTAAAGGAAGGTGGGTGGAAGAGCTGCCCAGTGTACTATGGTCTTATAGAACCACTTCAAGAAGCTCTACTGGTGAAACCCCCTTCACAATGACGTATGGGGTTAGAGTAGTCATACCCTTGGACGTAGGACTCCCCACAATCAGATCGACAGCATTCGATACCGAGCTTAATGATCAAACCTTGGCCAAAGACTTGGACCTCATTGAAGAAAAGAGAGAGGCGATCCTACTCAAGCTCACTAGTTACCATCAACAGCTTAGCCGATCTTACAATAAATGAGTTCAACAAAGAGCTTTTGTACCTATAGACCTAGTGCTCAGAAAGGTACTGGGGGCAACAAAGAATCCAGCAGATAGAAAAACTCGGCCCTAATTGGGAAGGTCCATATAGAGTTACATCCCAAGTCGGCGTAGGGGCATACCAGCTAGAAATTCTTTAAGAAGGGCGCCAGCTACCCCAACCATGGAATGCGAACAATCTCAACAAATTTTATCAGTAGAAATTCAACTTCGATGTTTTCTTTTATTCCTACAAGTTGTGCATGATCAATGAATTAATGATTATTCAGTGACTCTGATGTTCAAAGCCATGCTAAAAGTAAAGAAATAAGGAAGAAAAAAAATCAAGTGTAAAAGCTTGGTCCTATCCAAGTTGGGTAGGTTAGCCAATGAAGGCCAAAAAACCAAGTGTAAAAACTTGGTCTTGTCCAAGTTAAGCAGGTAAGCCAATGAAGACATTATCAAAAAACCAAGTATAAAATCTTTGCTATGTCCAAGTTAGACAGGTTGGCCAATGAAGGCCTTATCAAAAAACCAAGGGTAAAAACTTAGTATTGCCCAAGTTGGATAGGTCAGCCAATGACAATCAAACAAAAGAAAAATCAGAGGTTAACAATCTGGTTTTACTAAAATGAAGGAAGCAAAAACATCAACGTCAGGATCAAGTAAAGCAGTAAAATCTAATTTCATTCAAAAGATAAACGAAATTATAGTGGCATAAGAAGCTTTCTTTCATTAAAAAGAACAAAAGGAAGATACAGATATTTCAGCAAAAACCAAAAATAAAAAAAGCCCTAAAACTAAGGCACAACCTCTTTAGTGGGTTTTACAACAAGATCGGCCGACTCATTAACAACAAGCTCAACTGGTGGAACGACATGTGACCCATCCTTGGCAGCACCCTCAATCGTTTGAGTCTTTGAGGTCTCAGAGACATCAGACGCATTCAATGGAACTTCAATGGCTTCTGTAGCTATGGATGGACCCTCAAGATCACCCTCCACTGCTATCTCCAGATAGTTAGGAATGTCTTTTCAGAGAAGAGAAGAGTTCTCAACCTTTATCGTCTTCAGTGCCCTTTGCCAACCTTAGACGAAGATGGACTGAGACAGATCTATCATTTGCTGTGTGAAATGCTGCACACTATCGGCTATGCCTTGCTTATAGCTCGCCTCAGCCTCAGCCTGAGCCTTGGCAAGATCGGCCTGAAGTCCTTCAATCGCAGCCTTCGCCTTGTATAGATCCACTGAGAGCACAACATTGTCTGCTTCCTCTTTGATGAGAATGCAAATGTCATATTTTTCTCCCTTAATGTTTAGGCTTTTATACTTATTTGGTGCCTAAATATACTCATTATTCTTATATTTTAATTTAGGGTGTTATGGAACGCCAAGGATGAGAATCCTAGCTTAAAAGGGACAAATTCGAGCTAAATTGGATGAAGCGTTCGAAGGGCGTTTGAACGGTTATAGCTGCATTCGAACGGTATGTCAAATGGGTTCACGCCAAGTTCAAGTTCGAAGTGCGTTCAACGCACCGTTCGAACGGTTTTACGAATCTACAAATTTTTAGAAGCTTATAAAAACTGGGATTGTTTTATTTTTAGGGTGAGCATTTTTCATATTATTCTAGGAGGAAAAAGTAGTAGTAAATACACGTTTTCTCTATTCTTCTTTAACTTCTCCTTTGAGTTTTCTTCATAACCCTGCATAGCTAAACTTTGAATCTTTGTCAAAGGAGACGGAAGCCTCGGAATTAAAAATAAATTGTGAGATCTAATTTTTTTTCATTATTCGATTTATGCTTTGAGTATCGAATGTTCTTCTGTGCCTTTTTGCATGATTGTCTCATTTAATTACTAGGAGACCTACTAGTTCATTATTCGTTGCAATCTACTGCTGGGTTAGATATCAAATCCGTAATTGTTTAATTCCTCTAATTTGTGAAGCAACTAAGATTTAATGATTTACTACGTCAGGAACTATTAGATCTTAAGAAGGACGCTTGACTAAATTAAATGCAACCGCTTGTGCTTGTGTTGTTTAGTTTCATCGATCTCTCTAATTCTTAAGATTACTACTAGATTAAACCTTGTGTGCTTATCCTGGGTTGTTTAATAGTCAGGGTTAATGAGATCGGTTGTTTTCTAATTAACTATGATTAAGGAGAGATAGGAAAACAATTCCGACGGTGAATATTCAAAGTGTAAATTGATATATGCGTGCATCGATGATCAGTTATATAATTCAGACGGTGGATGTTGACTTAGACCAAGGTTTGTTCATTTGATTGATTTCGACACTTTAATCTGAATTGCTTCTTAGTTAGTTTTATTAAAATTGTTTCCATTACACCCAACAACCCCCCCCCCCCAAATCCTTGTTCACGTAGCATAAAACTAGACTAGACACTCACCGTGAGAACGATCCTTACTCGTACTACTACATATTTGTTTTTTAGGGGTGTAGATTTTATTTTTGGTTGCCTGCGACAGCATACCACTCTTCGAGAAGTCGGTGCTCTTCTTGTTTAGATCGGCAATGACCTAATTCAAAGAAATCTTTACCTTTTTAGCCTCTTTTTTAGCCAGAAGTTTGGCCTTCTTCATTTCTATCCACTCTTCCTTAAGCTTGGACTGTTCCTCTATGAGTACTTTGTGTTCATCACACAATTTAACATGCTTCTTCGCCACCTTGGAGGCTTCAACCCAAAAACGGCTCATGGCCTCCAAAGGATTGAGTGAGCCTTGGAAATGAAAATAACGTCGAAAATAGATACTAAACCAACATAGCAAAAGGGAGCGAAAGCGAAGAAACTTACCAAAAAAGAGTCTTGAAAGGCCCCTAGGAAGATTGACAGATCATTGCTTGTCCCCAGTATATCAATGTCGACTTATTAGAGAGCACTTTGGACCACCTACATTGCTACTACATCCAAGTTGATCATAGAGCCATACGTCAACATACGATGGCCACAAATGTTGGGATGAATGACTACAAAATCGGCATTTTTAGCTGCAGCACTAATACTTGGACTGGGATCCGTCGGCGTGACCTTCAGTTTCTTCACAACTGGCACAACAACAGTATTCTCTTCCGCTGACTTCTTTTTCGACGACCTCGTCTCCATTTTCTTTGTCTCTAGTTCAAGAAAGCCGACTTCCATAACAGCAAGAGGAGTGGGTATAGACTTCACAGTGCCGGCCTCCAGCTTCCCCAACTTCTTAAGTTGCTTTGCGACCTTCTTGAGCATCAACTTCTTCAAGTTCATCTTATTAGAAGAATCAGAGTCTGAAGACAAATAAAAGACTAGTTTCTATTTCCTCCCAATCTTGACTGCAACTCAATGATTGGGCACTGTGTATGGAGTTAATGTGGATGCTGAGTCAGAGGAATTTGACCTCTTAGAGGAAATATTGTGGCTCAGGTTACCCTTACCATCGAAAGTGTTGACAGGTTTGTCAGTAAGAATTGTGGGCAACTCGAATGACGCCCAGCTTGGAAAGGCAACCCTCGAGGTCACTGGAAAAACGGCTTCAACAAATCGACTTCCCACACCTTCAACTGGCAATGAGGTTGCAGTATGCGGATCGATAATCGCTACTTGATCATCAAGATGCAGGAGTTCTATCGTGATCCCCATAGGAATGTTCACGAAGTCACCAGCCGCACCTTCCTTTGCTAATTAAGCAATCACTCTAGCAGGAATTCCTGAAGCAGCTATGAAGGAAGAAACTCAAAGTGGGTAGTTGAGTAAAATATGGGAGTCCTGGCAATATCGCAAAGCTGACCTTCGCCCCATTAGTTCAAGACCTTGTGCAAGTCGCTCAAGTTGACTCCCCACGTCACCTTCTTTGTACTCTTCTTGCAGGATTTTGAAAAAGTCAAAACAAAGCAGATTAGAAGTGTACAAATTAATGTGTACTAAAAGAAAGAAGTCGGCATAAACCTAATTCTTTGGGGGTTCTACAGGATCGTACTGACGGCATCTGGTCGGTGAAAAGATTGTCAAATTTCTAGGGGCCAGAAACCTAAACCCTGACATCATCTACGCCCTTACCCGAAGACAGGAGGCATTTCACTATTTTTCTACCTTGTCAGTTGCTCTAAGATAAACTTTCCAACTATCACCCCCGACCTTACACAGAGTATAACAGAAGTGAAGCTCCGTATGACCTAGGTTAACACCTAGGTTTCGATTCAACTCTAGCATCCCCATGACAATCCTATAAACGTTCGGGTGTACTTGGGACAGAGACACATTGTGGTGATGAAGGAACTTTGCTAAAAAAGGGTATGAGGAAACCTAACGCTGCCCTCTCTGATGGCGATCACAGGAAAGGGCATCCATTTCTCGGTCTTTTCCATCTTATAGTCACCGAGGGCAACCAACTCTAGGCCGACTTTGTTAGCGATCATATACCTAGTCTTAAAGGCCATAATAGCCATCGAACTATCCATAAGCTTCCTAAAGCGAGCCGCCATCAGGGGACGACCAAGAACAAAAAAGGGCAGGAAAAAAAGAGAGCAAGGTTAGAGGAACTTACAGTGGAGGGGGCAAGACCGCTCTTTCTCAAACCAAAATCTCAAAGCCAAAGCCAGAATGGTGGGAAAGGGTAAGGAGTTGCTCATTTTATAGCCAAACCCTATCGCCGGTTCAAAGGTCGAGAGACAGTAGCAATCGCGTCGCTCAACCCAACCATCACCTTGGCAATCAATGCATCACAACCCTACAGTCGCAGGGTTAGTGCAAAGTTGCCACATGGTGCATGAACCCTCAAAGCGACAGAAGATCAGAGGACAAGTTATAATTACAAATCTCAACTCTTGTTCCCCAATCAATCCAAATAGGTGGCGCAAGGGCTGGGGAGAAATTGTGGGTCCAGTGAGAGCCAAGCCCAAGAGAGAGAGAAGACCAGCCCAAGGAGATCGGCCCAATGTTGTCGACCTAGCAGGCCAGGCCCGTGCAAACCAGAGGCTAAGTCCCAAAGGGGCTAGCCCAAGGATTGAAGTCCAAAAATTATAAGGACTAATGGATCCAGAATACAAATCTCATTCCAAAGTGGACTAGGACAGATAAAGAATAAGTCCAATACATTAAACCGACTAAAAAATGGAGATTCCTAGGAATAAAGTAACTTTAATTTTCAAAGGAAACATGATATTTGGAAACCTATATATACCCTATGTACTAAAGGAGTAAAGTACGTTCATTTGAGTTCTAACTCTCACTACTTTATTCGATTCATTATGATTAAGCTTGCTAATTTAATCATCGAAGTAACTTCGGTTCAAAGGGGGTCGATGCATTCTCATTGTCTTCCTCTCTTACAGATTGTCTGTGCTCGTCAATTTAGTTCACGCAATAAATTAAGTCTTCTTAAAAATTTCACTTACAGTGTGAAATACATTAAATAACATTATTCCTTTAAATGCAAAGGTCTAAACATCTTATAGTAAAAAAGAAATCATTCCTCTAAATCACGAAATAGGGCACATCTGTAAACAATATGTGCTACCATGAAGAGACTCGAATTTAAGAACTAAACGACTGAGGTATCAAAACAGGCAATCGAATGCCATCAATTCCCACCTAAAGTTTTTTGTTTTTTTTTTTTTGGCAAAGAAAAGAACATTATTTCATTAGGCATAGTTAAAAGTTGCCTGATATCCATAAAAGAAAAAAAAAAAAAAAAAAAAAAGGACACCCGCGTAACGTGGAAGCTTATGACAACTAACAACTGAATATCACACCACATCCTTAAGTGGATGGTGGTCAGATAAATTTGTGGGTGTAAAATTTAGTTGGCAGCTTCGGGCTCACTCCAACCAACAATGAAAATGTGAATATCAAAAAATAAATTTGGAAATAAGAAAAAGTGATGCAGGGCACACACGAAAAATAGACGAGATGTTTTCCATATCTTTCAACGAAAAAATAGAGAATGAAAAATAAATCATATCTCTGGTTTTATTAGTAATAATTCCAGCTTAGTACATATTTGGGAACTTCAGAAAATTTTAGCACTTGTTTAATGGTGTGGTGGCTTTTAATAAAGTGATCTTTAAGAGAAGATTCTTTAAATATTTTCAAGACATTCTTTAAAATAGCTGTCTTAGCTATTTTAGAGAGTCAAACTTAAAAAAATTATCTTTAACTAACTCTCTAAATAACTCTTTATTTTGAAGAGCTTTACTTTGGCTCTTCAAATTTAGATAATCAAAAGTGTTTCTCTAAATATTAAAACATGTTATTTCATCAATCTCTCTCATTCTCTCTCTCCTTTCTTAGAATGTGTGCTAAAAAAAAAAAGAATTATTTATATAGTAACTAGCTAAAATAGGTAATATAATTTTTAAATATATTTTGATTAACTATTTTAGAAATTAGTGTTGTAAATACAAAGCATCTTGTAATTGCTTCATCAAAAAGTACTTTGTTAGACTATCTCGAAGTGCTTTTGATGTAGAGTTAACATTAACAGCCTGTTTGAAACTTGGAGAGGACAGGAAAGGAAAGAAAAAATAACTACAAAAATTTATTTTCCTGTTTGATTCTATCTAGAAGGAAAAGGAAAAGAAAAAGGAGGGAAATGAAGAGAAAAGAAAGGAAAAAAAATTAATCTTTCTTTCTCTCTCCACTTTCTTTCTATTTTCTTTATAAAACTTCAAAGAAGGAAAATAGTTTTCTGTTATGAAAGAGTTAGGTGAGTGGCTGACCGAAGGTGGAGTTGGTAGCATGTGATTACCAACTCCACCTTCCTATCTATAAAAAGAAACTTCGTAGGAAGAAAAAAAAAGAGAAGAGAGAAAGAAAAGGAAGAGAAAGAAGAAGATAAAAAAGTGAACAAAGAAAAAAAACAAAGAGCGTAGGTAAAATATTTAAATTTCTATTGTATTTATATTTGTCTTATAAAATAAATACATTCTTGGGTGATAAAGAAAATTTATTCCCATAGTTTCAGAAGAACTATTTATTATTATTTAATAGTCGTAAAAAAACTAATTTTATTATATACTGTGTTTAAATATTTTACTTACTTAATATTCATTTAATTTTATAAAATTTTCTTCCTTTTTCTTTTTTGCCTTTCCTCCCCCAAATACCAAATGGACTATAAATTGCATCAACAGTTAAAAAGTCCACTGCACCACAAGAGAAAATTGGTTTTTTTATTTTATTGATTACTACAAGATAAAATATAAATTTCGGGTCACACACGTTCGACTTTGAACCCATAAAAGAACCAGACTTTCTAAGCCGTTTAATGATAGTTCCATTGTAATCAAGAATTGATGATTGCTTTCTTCTTTTTCAACCTCTAACCAACGACGACGACGATCGGTGGCTTGCGATAACTTGCGGAGCTCTCTCTCCAACCTTTGTGACTAGTATCGGGTACCGTCTTTGGTTCTGAATCTAAGTCTCTATTCTTCTTCGATACACGCACATTCACATACACGCCCAATCTATGTATATGTATGTATGTATCGGTTCAAGAATCCTCATTTTCCTAGCAGGTTCTTGAATCATCCAACGGTTGATCAGCGGCGGTAATTTGATTCCTGCGTCACACTGCCTGAGCAAAAACCCTAACTTCTCGTTGGAGGTAACTTCGAATTTCTTCTTCTCGACATTTTTTTTTGTTTTGATCGTACTGGGCGTGTATAAAACAAATATTGTAAGCATTTGGTACTGTTCACAAATTATGGTTTTGTGGATTGAGTTCAATTGGTTAAGAACTCAGTGGCCACCACTTCTTTGTTTGAAATTGAATCCCTCTTTGAGTTCGTCTAGAGGGGCTACCTGATAAATGTGTTCAGTTAAAGCATGGTTCATGTGTTAGTTATGAAGACGAATGGAAAATTGAGTTTTTTTGTAGCCAACTCCAAATAGCAGGGATATAAAGCTTTGTTAACTTCAATAATTCGAGAAAAGTTCCAGATTGGATTGGAGCAGTTCTTGAAGTTTGCTTTTGAGGAGACAAGGAATATTACCAGCCAGAATGAATACATAAGACGAGGAATAATTCCATCAGATGGTAACAACTACAGCTACAATTACAACTCAGTACAAGACAAATGAAAATACATTGAAAATACTTATACATATGTGTATGTGTTTGTATATACATACACATATATGGTTACATTAGAAAAAGAAGTTATTGCTCATATGTTCTGACACCGGTGTTACCAAAATTCTTGGTAACAAGCATGTGCCCTCATTGTTCTTGAAAAAAGAATCATTTGACTGTATGCTGAGGTTCTGGGGAAATTTTTTCTTTCTTTTTATTTATATCTTTTTTACTTTATTTTATTTTCTTTTTTTGAGCGAACAGCAGGTATGTTAATTTTGGTATCAATTTCCTCTGCATGTATCAAATTTAAACCAATTTCTTGTATTTGGAATCTTCAAGTCTATCACTACTATTAAGACACATGCATTGCGAAGTTTAGCTATTTTTTCTAGAGATGTTTTAGTTAAATACTTACGTAGGGTTTTTACATTGTATGAATAAAAAAAGATAATCTTTGAAAACTCCAATCTAAAAAGAAACTATAGATATCTTTGCATCTGAAAATCCCATAAAAAGGATATATTTTGTCCAAGTAACCTGTTTCCGTGATCACTATTAACACTTGTTTGAAGAAAAAATTAAATAAATAAAAGGAAAAACCTATGTGATGCCACCAGAATCTGTATTGTACCATGGTCCATGTTCATGGGTGGTTGATGAGAGCTAGTTTTTCAGGATCTACCTGGATGCAGCCATATTTTGCTTGTTCATCTGACATGTCTGCTCATTCCTGTCTTTCATTTTTCTTGCAGCATTCAAAGTTCTTTTTTAATGGCAGACCTCAAAGAACGCCTGCTCCCAACCAAACCTGCGTCAGCTTCAAATCTTAGAGACCAATCTTATCGATCTTCTGCCTCTGGGCGTCAATCTTTCCAAGGTGTGGATGTTCTAGGCCTGAAAAAGCGTGGCCAAGGCCTTCGATCATGGATCCGTGTTGATGCATTTGGGAACTCCCAAGTCATTGAGGTTGATAAGTTCACTATCATGCGTCGTTGTGATCTTCCTGCCCGTGATTTACGCCTGCTTGATCCATTATTTGTGTACCCCTCAACAATCCTTGGCAGAGAGAAGGCCATTGTTGTAAATCTGGAGCAGATTCGATGTATTATCACAGCTGATGAAGTTTTGCTTTTGAATTCTCTTGATAGCTATGTATTGCAGTATGTGGTGGAGCTACAACGGCGATTGACAACTGCAGGGGCACGTGAGGTTTGGCAGTCAGAAGGTCCTGAGTTGAGCAGAAGGAGAGGAAGTAGGAATTTTGACGATATGTTTGGGAGCACATCGCCTGATTACTTGCCCTTTGAGTTTAGGGCTCTTGAAGTTGCTCTGGAGGCTGCTTGTACATTTCTTGACTCTCAGGTGCGTACCAGAAGAGAACCATCAAATCGTAGGATACAGATATTTAAAATTGATGCCTACCAGGTGTTTGAATCAATGAAGTAGTTACATGGCTGAGTTACTAATGGACATGAAAGCTTTGGTACTTCTGCTTAGGACTATAGAATTCAAGGAAATTATCTTCCTATGTCTCTGACTTATTGAGAGGTTAAGTGAATATCTAGACCAGTAGATGTAATGTGATTCCAGCATTAACTGTTGGGATGATTTAAAAATGCATGTTTGAAACTTTACCTGACAGTGTACTCCCGTTGACTTAAATGTAACAGTCAAATGAACAAAGATAACTTTGGCACTGGCTTTCTTTCTTTACCTTTTTATGAAGTGGGGAAGCAAACCACATTTGAAGTGGACCTTGCTTTGATGACAAATTCTAGTGAAGATGTAAAACCTGCATAATGGATGGTGGGTAAAATAACTAGAATCCACCATTAAATCACCAAAAAGTTGAAGCATACTTAACTAGTGTATGATCGTGTCTTCAAAGGATCTCTGCAGCTTATTCTGAGTTCTTTTGGTAGCAGTCAGCTGGACCTTAATCAATTAGATGAAAGGGAACTTCCAGTAATGTCTTCATATGTATTGGGAAAGGAATCATACTTATGTCTGTTATACCCCGAAAGAAGAGTATATGGATTAGCAAATTGCATTGCCATCATGCAGGTCAATATTGTGTGTTTAGAAGGTATTTCCTGCTCCATCTTATGTCTCCTACTCATTTGAAGGACGGTAAAATGTGGCATAACCTATACAAAGAATTGTTCCACTTGGGAGTTCACGCATTGGTGTGTATGTAAAAGTATATCTGGATTAGCATATTGCATTGCCATCATGCAGGTCAATATTGTGTGTGTAGAGGATATTTCCTTCTGCATCTTATGTCTCTGACTCATTTGAAGGATAGTAACATGTGGCAAAGCCTATACAAAGCATTGGTACACTTAGGAGTTTACGCATTGGTGTGTGTGTGTAAAATTAAGGACGTAGAATGATGGTTTGAGTGAAATGTCTCGATTAATTAGACTTTCTGAGATTGGAAAGGAATTCATAATTTACCCTTTTTATGCTGAGTGGATTGCTAGTTTATTTGCTAATATGGACACATCATTGATTTATGCTCCCATTCTCTGAGTCAAAGTTGGTTACTCGTGGGTTTTGGAAATTTCTGAATTAATCAGGCTGCGGAATTGGAAATTGAAGCATATCCACTGCTAGATGAACTTACATCAAAGATCAGTACCTTAAACTTGGAACGTGTGCGTCGACTTAAAAGCAGACTTGTTGCCTTGACTCGACGAGTTCAGAAGGTTTTGTACTTTTCTAATTGATTTTATCGTTCTCTACACAGAAATGGATGCAGATCTCTGATTACCCCCTCTCTCTCTCCATGTTTCGCTGCTCTTCATATAGGTTAGAGATGAGATAGAGCAGCTCATGGATGATGATGGAGATATGGCTGAAATGTATCTTACTGAAAAGAAAAGGCGGATGGAGTCATCATTCTATGGTGATCAATCTGTAATGGGACACAGATCAACTGATGGTGCGCTGTCTGTTTCGGCTCCAGTTTCTCCCGTTTCCTCACCTCCTGAGGGTAGGAAGCTTGAGAAAAACTTGAGCATTGCCAGGAGCCGACATGAGAGCATGAGGAGTACAGAAAGTGCTACAGAGAGTATTGAAGAACTGGAGATGTTGTTGGAGGCTTACTTTGTTCTCATTGACAGCACCCTCAACAAGCTGACATCGGTATGTACGGTACTCATTATGCTTTTGTCTTCTTATATTCCTTTAATTAGGGAGGGAACGGTTAATCAATCAGTTTTGTTTCCTTCATCTCAGCTGAAGGAGTACATTGATGACACAGAAGATTTCATCAACATTCAGCTGGTATGGGTCCTTATCTCAGATTACTTATGAGCCAGATATAATGGAGAGTGGAATTTGTTCCTGCCATACCTCAGTAAACGTAACTAAAGACAAATACTTAGCAAATATATATATGTGTGTGTGTGTAATTAAAGACAAACGGTGTTGTGGAAACTTTGCTAGTTACTACGATGGAAATCGTCAGATGGTTCTAGAACCAAAATGACATTTTAAACTCAAATATCCCAGTGGTTGATACCATTGAAGCTTCAATTTGAAAAATAAGATGCTATTTGGTGTTTCAACCAGCCGTAACAGAAAACATTGCACTATGACCTCCTTCATGTTCTTGAATTTTGTAAAAATCTAGAAGAGCATGTCTGAACTTCAAAAATTGATTGGGATTTTTTGTTTTTTTCAGGATAGTGTTCGAAACCAGCTTATCCAATTCGAGCTGCTGCTTACAACTGCAACATTTGTTGTCGCCATCTTTGGTGTGATAGCGGGTATATTTGGCATGAATTTTCCAATAACATTGTTTGATGACGCGAGTGCATTCAAGTGGGTCCTAATAATCACAGGAATAACCGGAGTCGTCATATTTTGTTCATTTTTGTGGTTTTTCAAGTATAGAAGACTGATGTCGCTGTAGATCGGGAAGGAAATTGCAACTGCAAATGAGCGTTATGTTGTCGTCATTTACTTTCTTACTTGCATAGACAAGAGAAGAAAATAGGAAATGAAAAGCTGGTTCGCCTTAAGAGCAATTCTTTCTACAGTGTTTGTACTCCATAGTTTGATTGTATAAATTCCTTCCTTCTTGAGTTCCTATTTATGTTAAATTGAAAGCTTTTTATCAACCTGGAAATTCATGGACATATTTCCAGGGGGTCTGGCCCTGTGGGTAGCAAAATTTAGTTTAGTGGCAGAAGGGCCTAGTCGAAATTCAGAACTCGTGATGTTTGACAAGGTCCATTGAATGGGTTGATACTTGATGGTGTCCATACATAGTTTTTATAAGTGTGGGTCCATTTGGTTTTCGTTTTTTATTTTTATTTTTTGTTTTTTTTAAATAAAAAATATAAAAAATATTGAAATAGGTGTGTTTTTTTGTTTTAAAACATTAAACTGGTACTGTTAACAGAACGGTAATTTATAAATGTCATCATTAGATCATAAAAATTAAAAAATAAAAACATATACTTATGACACACAATAAAAAACAAAAATTGATAGTATTTTTAAACAAATACATATTTTTATTTCTCACTCTTAGACAAAGTAGTGGATCAGTGGTAGACCAAGAATTTTGGATCTGCTAATGACTGGGATTTTTTGGCGTCCGGAAGTGAAATAATACGGTAACAAAATGAGATCATAAGTAGCATTTTCTTAGTTTTAAATTTTGTTGAGATACATAGTTGTCAATACTATAGGGGTTAGCCATATTGGTAATTTGGTACGGACCATCAATACCAATGTGTTACTAGGTATGTTTCGAATGCTATAAAATAATATAAGTTATGGTGAACATGTATATTTATTTACAAAATGCGATGTACATACTGTAACTTACCTATATCATGTATTATTCAGCACTAAATTATTTTTGTTTTATTACACTTTCATGTTATAGTTAAAGCCTTATATAATTGTCACATGTTTTTACGAAAAATATCTTAGTTCAAATGAGAAAAATGACCCAAAATTAACTACATATTAGTTAACTTTAAAAAAAAAGCACTTATTTAACAATATACAAATTGGTACAAACAAAAAGTCGAAATTTCCAAATCTTTTAAAACTATACATGCTATAGTTAAGGCTTTTATAGTTTTTGACATTTTTTCCTGAAAAAATGCCTCAGTCTGGATGAATGAAAAGGCCCTTTAGAAAAAATCCCAAAATCAACTATTCTTTTTTACTCAAGAAAAAACTGGTTAAACATAAATAAACAAATTGTACAAAGAAATTTTGTGTTTTTAAAGGTTACAAAATTTTATTAAGGCCCTTAGTTTCTAGATCATTTATTTTGCCAAAGAGTCCCCTATCCATATAAAAAGAAAAAAAAATCCATATTAGAAAAAAGGGCTTTTTACCAAAAAAAATATTGAAATACATAAATTTTACCAATATACTATAGAAATTTTGAAAATTACCAATATAGTATACAAACTCCTTTTTTCATTTTCAAGTGACAACTTTACCCTTTTGTACACTAATGCCTAATAATTTTTACTCTTTTCTATAACACATTACAGAATTTCAATTACTTTTAACACTTTCTTGAGCCCAGCAACTTTAACTAGGTGGATAAACAATCGCACCTAATTGCTCATTATAGTCTTGAACTTGATAGATTACTTGTGTTTTCATTTTTCAGACAAAGAAAATAAATTTATACCTTATGAATTTCACTAATTTTTTTTTTTTTTTGGTGTGGTTTCATTGACTATGAAAAGATGCCTTGCTCATTTGGATATAATTTTGCTTCTGTTTTAAGACCACCCTTGTGGTACTGGCAACATCGGTGGGAATTTGGGTATGCTTCTGCTTGGATTTGGATCTTCTCTATTTCACGATGAAAATGAAAATCTTCATTTTATCAATTAATGGACTAAATGAAGTCTTACATTAAAATATATTTTTTTATATATAATTATAAAATCATTTATTGCTTAATAAATTTTAAATCAACACATCTTAACCCTTCATTTTTATTTTAGTTGATATGTCAACTCCTCAATTCATATAATGAAGATCTCCATTCTAACCATAAAAGGGAGAGTATCCTAATCCATTTTGCTTGAGTTTCCCACTGTGTAATAGCTATTATATTGATCCCATTGGACACTTTTTTTGTTTTTTGGGTAATTAAAAACACGGAGGGAGGGTGGGTGACGTCCCCTCAATGCTGTGTAGGTGTCCCCACACGTGGGTTAAGATTTCCCAAACTTTCTGGTTTAAAACACTTTTCCAACGCCACTATGTGCCTCCAAAGAATGCTTGTGGGGGAAAAATAGTAACTCACAGTAGATATCTTAGGAAGAAAAAATTTGACTATATTAAAAAAATAAAAACAATCATATTGATGCTTTCAAAATAAGAAAGAAAAAATAGTTTTTTTCAGACAAAATTGAATTATACATTGAAGACGGAAACGAACTTGAAAAAGCTATAAATATAACTCGAGTTAGGGGTTTTTCTTCGGAGAGAGAGAGAGAGATGTGTTTCTTCTTGGAGGAACTTCAGCCAACATAAAAAAAAAACAAACAAAAAAAAAAAGAGTGAGATGGGGGCTTACCAGAGAAGCAGAGAGAAGGCACCACAAGTATCCATAATCTAGGTTGAGATGGAAACCAAATTTATGGAGTATTGGAATATCCAATAGAACGCAAAATCACAGTAAACCAAGAAACCTTCACCATAAGGGTAGTTTTGTTTACACAAAACTTAAAAACAACTTAGTATACCATATTGGTAATTTTTAAACTTTCAATACTGTATTGGTAATATCTAAATATTTCTATATTTTTTGGGTAAAAATCCCTAGAAAAAAAATTGAAAATCAACATACTAGTTAACTATGAAGAAAAAAGATGGGTTTACCCACAAATAGTTTTACAAAATTTTATAGTAATATTAAAAATATATATAAAAAGCCTTTAGACTGCAAATTATCTTAAACAAAGATAATGTGAAAAGTGGGTCCAAACACGCCTATTAGATGTACCTTAAAACCCATCACATTTGTAAAAAGTAAAATAAGGATAATGTGATGCTTCAAGAGCACATAATAATTTCACATGCATCAATATTGAGGCTACTAATCAGTCTCGATTCGGAATCTCGGTTGCCAGAAAAAATTGTTTCAAATGATGTCATTTTTTGTTATTTTCACCCTGCTTTAGTATTCACGGTAGGCTCACTTAAATATATAAATGATCTAATCATAGTCGAAGCCAGCCGTAATTTCAAGTAATTTTCTATTAGTCAGATCAATTGTTGGCCATGATTTGGAGTAATTCTGCTATGTTTTATTCGGGGTATCCGATTATAAACAAACTGCTTAAAGAAGCATAATTTTAATTTCGTAAGAAAACTCAAATCATTCAGGATTCCCACTCAGAGTAGCATTAGGAAATCCTTGTTCTTATCTAAATTGGCTTAAAAGTATAAATATAAAATCCTTTCTTTGGCTTTGGAGACCATATATACATCGAAATCCAAACTCCGAATATCGGCTTATTTCCCTGACAAAGAGAAATTTTTGGCTTATTTTTCAGCCTGGGTGCGGTTTTAATTTATTTTCGCAACCCAGGTTTGACGCCTTTTAGAACAGCGTTTTCATTAAAAACGCTCTTTAGAAAGACGCTTTTACGTTATATTTTGACGGGACAAATTAGAATACAATCGGAACAAATACAATCAAGAAAATCGTATAAACGCTTTTTAGAAAAGCGTTATTTAGTGAATAGAAGCGCCATTCAAAAAAGCGTTATTTTCCTCATAAAAATGCTTTTAAAAAAAGCATTTCTTTCTTAAAAAAACGCCTTTAAGAAAGGCGTATTTTGGTGAAATATATATACCAGCCCTAGTTCCTTGCGTCTCCCTCTCTCACTCGCACCTCTCACAGATCTGTAGAACAGAATCGCGTCACGTCTCTCTCTCTCGCACTCTTGTCTCTCTCTCGCACTCTCTCTCTCTCGGCCACATCAGGTATGTGTGTTTATATATATATAGTAGATCGCGTCTCTCTCTCTCATATTGTTCCTTCAAAAAACAAGCAATTATAAAGTCATATGCATATAGCTGTTATGGCAATCTAGGTCATTTGGGACTAGATATGGCTTGTCTCAGACCTTACCTATGTGCCTTTGATGTTGATATGAAGATGAATATGTGACATTATCTTATGCTTTTAATAGACCATGTAGATCTGAGACATTTGTCTTGGAACTTTTTGTGAAAGATGTATGCAAGTGGACTGCTCTCGCAAGAAAATAGTCAATTTATTCCCTTTTAGACAATGCATTGATAGTGTACACAAAATCACTGAGCAACTAGATTTAAAAACATTACTCCTATTATTATACTCAATTCTTTGTCATTCGCTTATTCTAAATTATCTTTGTATCACTCTATATATATTTATACGTATATATAACATTTGTATATATCTCATCTTTTAAGTCAGCAATAAATTTAATTTTGTTCAATGTGCTAGAATGTGAGATTATTTCTCCATGCACTCATATACTTCCTGTTTGTTTTTCATTTTATTTCTTTTCATTGTTGTGGATTACTTAGATTTATTTGTTAGGGATTTTCCTATTATTATTTAAATTATATTTAAAAACAAAAAAAAATTTATCGTAGCCCTTGAATTTCATCATTAAACATCTTAACAACAAATTGAAGAAATTTTATTTTTTAGCAAGCAATGCATTCATGTAAGAAATATAAAATGATAACCCTTGAATTTGAAAAAACAAAATTATCGTAGTTATATATTATTGTGACATTGTTTATGTGATTTGTAAAAACATAATTATCGTAGTTATATATTATTTTGACATTGTTTATGTGCTTGTACTTAAGTACTGTGTTGTAGGTTCAACAAGGTTAATTTTGAAATTATCGAAAGTATGACGACAACAGTAATGTTTTTTTTTTTGGGGGGGGGGGGAATAATACGAGATCACAGAGAAGGTATAACCTATGATAGAGAGGGTAGTGCATGTTATGATGTAGAACTGGGAACCTCACTTGATGGGTTACGGGACATGATCATTCCTATAATGGATGAGTATGAGGAACATGCAAATATAAAGTTCATATGTAGATATCCTTTGAGACGAAATGGAGAAGTATTAATATATAAGAAGTTGTCGGTGAAGGACAACAGGACATTGCAAACTGTCTTAAATCTGCCTTCCAAATTTCCTGACTTGTATTGTGTTGAGATTTATGTTGTGAAGGAGGAGAGCACAATGACCACCAGTATCGATCGTCAAGCTGTCAATTGGGGAGATGTCCAGTCTTACGGTGAAATCTTGACCGAGAAGGGTGATGTGTCGGCCTTGGGAACATTTACTGAAATGCTTACAATTGGGCAGAGTAGTCAAATAGCCTTCCCAGACGATGCGTCGGGGCAACAAATGTCTAACATTTTCACCCCATACGAGGATTACTCACAACGTTGGAGTAATGTTGAACAATTACATGACTATGAAAGTCCACTCAGACATCACCCACAATATGCTTCGAGGCAAGAGGGGTGCATAGAGGTGGGAGGTCCCAGTGCAAGTATGGATCCTGTAGAACGGCTTGTGGGCCTTAATGACATTGGTAGACGGGTAGTTGAAGATGAAGATGAAGATGAAGATGTAGATGTAGATGTAGATGTTGTTCAATCCGATGAAGAAGAGGAAGATATTGATGTTTTACTGAGAAATGATGATAATGATGACTCTGATGACGATGGGCAAGAACAAGTCAACGTTCTTGAATTGAATGATACCCCGGTGCCCTTTTTTACAAACTTAGATGGGATAGATCATTCTGTAGCTGGTCGAGACTTATACCAGCGCGGTCCGACATGGTCAGATTCTAATCCAGAGTTTGCAACAGGGATAGTTTTCAAAGATAAAGATACAGTGATCCGTGCATGTAATTGGTATCATGTAAAGAGGAACAAACATTATTATGTTGTGGAAACAAATAAAAAGGTTTGGAGCACGAGGTGCAATCACGATTACTCTTGGAAACTGCGTGCTTGGTTGAAGAAGAAGCATACTTTCTTTGAGATCACAAAATACCTGGGGCCTCATACATGCTTACATGGGATGGAGAGTTTGGATCACCGCAACCTCAATTCGACATTCATTGCTCATATGATTAAGACACAAGTGGCGGTAAGTCCGTATGTATTATAAACTAAAAGTAAGATGTTTTGATATTATCTAGTAATGGTATAATCTAGTGGAATTTAAAGTTTTCATTTGTTGTCGTGTACAGGAAGACCCTAGATGGAAGATAGCTTCCATAGTGGAGAGTGTAAAAAATGGAACAGGTTTCACAGTATCATACAAAAAAGCATGGCTTGGAAGAACAAAAGCCATTGAAATGGTTTTTGGGGATTGGGATGATTCGTATGAAAAGCTACCAAGGTACATGAGAACGTTGCAGTTTAGGAACCCGGGCACAGCTGTGATTTTGGAAACATGTGACTTTCGAATGTCAACCAATGTCGCGCTTGACAGAATTTTTTGAGCATTCCGGCCATGCATTGAGGGTTTCAACCACTGCCCGCCAGTGATATGTATCGATGGTACCCACCTTTATGGAAAATATACTGGAGTGTTGTTGATTGTTGTGGCCAAAACTGTTGCCAACAACATTTTTCCTCTAGCCTTCGCTGTAGTTGAATCGGAAAACTATCGTGATTGGTCGTGGTTTATCTACCACGTTAGGCATGTTATTGTGCCAGGAAAAGAGGGGATCACATTGATTTCTGATCGGCATGCAACTATATTGAGTGCGGTAAAAGATTACTGGGAAAGGGCACGAGACGGGCAACCAACTGGGGTCCATCAATATTGCCTTAGGCATTTTAAAAGTAATTATCAAAAAAAGTTCAATAATGCTAAAGTTAAGGATCTTATATGGAAAGCTGGAACTGCCCATCAAGTGCGCAAGTTCGACCAAGCAATGGATGAAATTAAAAATTTACAAACGGAGTCGGCGACAAAAGCATATCGTGACCTGTGCAAAGAGGACCCCAGTAAGTGGACATTGGCGCATGACGGAGGTTATCATTGGGGAGTTTTAACCACCAATGATTCAGAGTGCTATAATAATGTCTTAAGAGGTGCACGAGACTTGCCTATAACTGCATGTGTTCAGGTTACTTTCTACAGTTTGGTGGCAACTTTCATCAAGCAATGATTACAAATCGGTCATGCCGTAAAGAATGGGTTGAGATACACATCGAAAGTGCAAAGGAAGATAGAATCTTATCAAGCTCGATCAACAATGCATCGCACTAATGTCTTTAATTGGTAATGTCACATAATTTATACAGTGTTTTTAATTCACATCGCATATTCATATAGTCGAATAAGTCTCCATGTCTATTGCAACTGCCTTGTGATCATATTCCAATTGCAGGGCTCAGGGTTCTGCTGAGGTTATTACAAATCCAGTAGGCACGAAAGGAAACAACAGACATCCGGTGACTCTGAATCCTCCCTCGTGTGACTGCGGCAAATGGGTTTTTTATCATTATCCTTGTTCGCACTTGCTGGCAGTGTGCGCGAAAACAAGCAGACAGCCATGGGGCTTAATTGCTCCTCAGTATAACCTCGATGTTTATAGTCACGTGTACGAATCAAATTTCGAACCGATGGTGCACGAGCATTATTGGACTTCATACAATAGTCCAACGGTCATTCCAGATCCCACCCGTAAACGAGAAGCCACTCCCGGGCGACCAAAAAACAAACGAATTGAGAATGAGATGGACGTCTCTAGAAAACGTCAAACCAATAATTGTGGCATTTGCAAGCAACAAGGCCATGATAGGCGTAAATGTCCAAACTGGATTGCCTGACTTATGTATTGCAAGGACAATTAGCTGGCTAGTAAAGACTTATTTTGTATTTGTAATTCAGATAATGGGTAGTTCTATCTGTATGTGAACTTAATTATATTACTATATGTTGCATGGACTTGTCATAATTTTCCAAGCCAATCACTTACGTAGAGTTGATATAATTTTGCAAGGCTGAACACAATTGGCATTCAATAATAGCTTTCTCAGGCTTTAGTCACATAATGCCTTCACATCCTATATTGAATAGTTATAGTCATAATAACTAAGCTGAGACTACTCAACTCATTCACATGGGCTGCAGAGATTAGCCTTCTCCGTGACATGTTTTATTTATCCATCAGCCTTACTTGATTTTGTAGACAATGTATACACTTTACATTATTGCTTTACTTTGTTCTGGATAATCATATTTTACACATGTGCTAACACATGTCACGATGCAGGGGCTATGGAGACAGGATTGCCAGGGCTAGTCGACACCACGGTGCTGACGATGCAGGCCCATCATCACTCGACGTATATATGGGAGCATGGGGTACATCAATTAACACATTACATTTACTTACAAGCGCATTTTTAACTTTTTAACATTGATGCCTTTGACTTCATACTCAAATTGTCACACAGGGTACGAAGGCTCTACAGTGCAGACGCGGTGCCTCCCATCCGTATGATGTGCAGTTACACCCGCATGTGTTGCAGTATGTAGTACAGGCTGGTTTTTATGGTGTCTACCGACTTGGGCCCATCCGTTTGGACCACAGTTTGATTACCGCTTTAGTAGAGCGCTGGCGAGAGGAGACACACACGTTCCATCTCCCTATAGGCAAGGCCACCATCACATTACAGGATGTGTCTGTCCTGTTGGGATTACCTATTGACAGGGACGCCATCATACGCTGACACCTGCCTACTACAGTGGTGGACTGCCAGGAGCTTTGTCTACGGTTATTGGGCATTGCCCCTGCCGCAGATCAATTCAAGAAGGGCCGTCTCAGGCTTGGTTGGCTCCATGACACCTTCCAGGTGCTTCCAGATGACGCCAATCAGGTTACAGTCCAGCGGCATGCACGTGCATACATTATGCGACTGATTGGGGGGATACTATTCCCAGATTACTCTCAGACCTATGTGCGAGTGGCTTATCTTGCATTTTTGGAGCACTTTTTCATTGCGGTGAGATATAGCTGGGGCAGTGCAGTCCTAGCCATGCTTTACAGGTATATGTGCTGGGCCGTGAGGACCGGTGCTAAGCAAATTGCAGGGGCACTCGTACTTGTACAGGTAAAAAGGCTGGCATAATTTACAGTGTTTGATAATAATGCCTATGTTACTTAGTTTGCCTTAGTTGTTATGCGAGTGACACACCCATTTTGTATAGATATGGGCATGTGAGCGGTTCCCACGCATGTGCCCGCATCGCATGGAGGACCCTACTCAGGCCCAGCAGTCGTTACTTGTAGGAGGGGTGCAGTTCCCTGCCGGATCATGGGGGGCCAGGTACGAAAAAATTGCATACGCTTCTTTACCTATAATCATTAATATAATATTTATCATTCATACAATATGTTTTCACATTGTTACAATATGTTTAATGTATATGTCAGGTGGAGATCTAAATTTAGCACAGACATTACTTCCACCCATGTTGTCCACATATATAGAGACCAGCTAGACCGATTACGGCCAGATGAGGTACGTATAACATGTTCGAAATTGTAATTCATATTACTTAGTTGTCCTATCACTGGTTACAACACAAGTACTGTCAATGTAAACGTTTGCAGTTCACGTGGAGGCCATACGATGCCATCATGCATACACTGCCGACTTATTGCCGAGCAGGGAGGGATATATGGCTGACTCGGTCTCCTTTAGTATGCTTAGAGGTCGTTGAGCTACATTTACCTGATCGTGTCTTACGACAGTTTGGGTTCAGGCAGGATGTACCAGATGAGTGCTATACCTCGCCAAGGTTACATTCTATTAACATGCGCGGGAGACGACACACCACTGATTGGAGTGAGATTCATGCCGAGTATGTCGACCGATGGGAGCATAGGCGTGATCATCTGGTAGCTGGGGTTCCTGATGTTGCATAGATGCGATATGACAATCCATACATGGGGTGGTACCGCCGTATTACACGCCCACTGGTGGGCAATCCTGCTCATGTGCCTACTACTGGATATCTTGAGGTCGGCTTCATAGTAGAGATTGCGGTTAATATAACCATAACATTTTCATTTGTTTCAACGTCACTTGTATACATCAGTTAGTTATACATGCTTTCTTTTATTTTTTCAGGCCCGCCATGTCACATCCATACATCAGCACTCAGATCGTGTCATTTATACGTATGGCACGCCAGCTGCATTGCAGGATCTACATAAGGTACGCGACATTAGTGCCACGTTACTCCGTGTATTACGTGAGCATGAGCGGATTGGACAGTTAGCAGCTCCCCCTCCCGTGTGACCACCCCCCCCTCAGGATCATCCGAGCATCACCTGCCACAGTCCTCCGATGCTTTTAGACCATCCTCATCGCATGTGACTCCGACGATGCCAGCGAACACATATCACGGTGAGTCACGGGATGTACCATCTTCATCACATGCGACTACTTACGATGTCAAACCGCGTCGCTGCGCTCCCCGTCACATTAGCTCCCCTATTACGTATGACCAGGGATCTGCTTACTCGGGACTAGGCGATGACAAGGACGTTGACGCATATGATGACCCATTGTTAGCATCAGGACAGCGTATCGAGACGTCCTTTATGCATACAGAAGGTCGGATTTCACCTGTCATGTCGTCGCAGTCGGTGCCTCCATTCCCACCATCTTATGCAGAGGGGCCATCGTTGATTACCCAGTCGACCAGCGGGCATCCAGAGGGTTCAGTGGTAGCACAGATGACACAGGTAGACGCACTCTCTACCGACGATTTACATGATGCTTCACAAATCACACAGGTAGAGGCACAGCCGCAGCCATCGATACCACATGTCTATGTCCGTAGGTCGAGGAGAGATAGGAGTCCACCTCCGTGTGGTACGGGAGGTCATGTATAGTAGCTATGGTATTTAGTTTTTCATTTATTTTTGTGACTGAAACTTTTTTTGGAGTTCCACTTATTGTTGTAAAGATTGTTATGGAAACTTTTTCTGGAGGTCATGTATAGTACTTAGGGTATTTAGTTTTTCATTTTGTATTGTATTTTGTTAAAAAAATTGTTGCAACATATATAAAGTATAGTTCAACTTTTATATGGCCTTCGTATGATCATGTCATTTTATAAAATATTACTGTTGCTATAGTTCATTGTATGAAACTTTGTCATTTTATAAAGCGTGCATTGTTCTTGACACTTCACGTGAAGGTTGCAAGTTCGATGGTGAATAGTTACTTCTGGATCATTTTCACGTGTTTTTTTTTATCTTTTTTGAAACTGTCAATAATACAGTCGAAACTGTTGCTTAATTGTTATTGACCCTTCACGTGAAGGCTGACGCTTCACACAACCCAATGAATTCACGTGAACCCATTATTGGCTATATATACATTGTTTGAAGATGTGAGTAGGTGCTAAACCATACTTATAAAGATGTCGAAGCGAAAAGGATTATTTGGGGCATCGTCTAGTCGTTCGGTTCCAAGCAACGAGACGGTTCAAAACCAATCCTCAACTATCCATGCTGTGCGTGCATGCACGGACCCAATCAGTAACAAATGGTATGGCCGAAAACGTTGTTTTCTTAACAAACCTATCCTAATGCACTATACTATGGGTCCGGTCAGCCACCTATTTATCAGCAAGGTGTCCTTACATCCACCCCCCAGGGTCACCAACGACCAATGCATATACAGAGAGCCGTGGGAAGACCTATTTGATAAACGTTGTGAACAAGAGATGTATTGCCGATGGCATGGCCTCTGTGTCCCAAAGGCTCGTTCGGCAAATATGTTCAACAGGAGATCACCTAACAAGAAGGTCATCAAAGCACTGGAACGCGAGATTGATCAAATGCAACGAAGGTTGGATAGATATCATTTTACAAAGTATGCAAAGATAGAATGTATTAATCCAACACAAGGAATATTAGAAATTATTGAAGATCCATTACTACTTTCTGACCCAGAACTTTCAAACTTCTCGGAAGAAGAAGGTGACGATGACTTTCAAAACTATCTACCTAGTAGCCTTAGCGTTGTTGGCAAACCACTATGTTGCTATGAACATGGTCCATAAAGCTTGTTAAGATTTATAATTCAGTATTATGTATAATTTAGTTTTTTCATATAATATGTGTGAGTTTGGATCATATTTTCCGGTTTAGAATTTCAACATTTTGGTTTTTCGAGTTGTGTGAACTCGGGTTTCGGGGTATGAAAACGGGGAGGAAGGGTTCGGAGAGTGCGGAACTTGACGGGAGGCACCGGTGGGACACGAGTGACGTGTGTGAGTCGACAGCACGTCAATCGGTGTCCCGGGTTGAAAGTTACGCAAAGTTTTAGAATTTCAAGACTTAGATTTTTCGAGTTGTGTGAACTCGGGCTTCGGGGTACAGAAATGGGGAGGAAGGGTCCGGGGAGCGCGAAACTTGACAAGAGGCACCGGTGGGACATGAGTGACGTGTGGGAGTCGACGGCACGTCAATCGGTGTCCCGAGTTAGAAGTTATGAAAAGTTTTAGAATTTCAACACTTGGGTTCTTCGAGTTGTGTGAACTCGGGCTTCGGGGTACGGAAATGGGGAGGAAGGGTCCGGGGAGTGCGAAACTTGACGCGAGGCACCGGTGGGACACGAGTGACGTGTGGGAGTCAACGGCACGTCAATCGGTGTCCCGGGTTAGAAGTTACGCAAAGTTTTAGAATTTCAACACTTAGGTTTTTCGAGTTATGTGAACTCGGGTTTTGGGGTGCGGAAACGGGGAGGAAGGGTCCGGGGAGTGCGAAACTTAACAAGAGGCACCGGTGGGACACGAGTGACGTGTGGGAGTCAACGGCACGTCAATCGGTGTCCCGATTTGGAAGTTACGCAAAGTTTTAGAATTTCAAGACTTGGGTTTTTCGAGTTGTGTGAACTCGGGCTTCGGGGTACGAAAACAGGGAGGAAGGGTCCTGGGAGTGAGAAACTTGACGAGAGGCACCGGTGGGACACGAGTGACTTGTAGGAGTCGACGGCACGTCAATCGGTGTCCCGGTTTGGAAGTTACGCAAAATTTTAGAATTTAAAGACTTAGGTTTTTCGAGTTGTGTGAACTCGGCCTTCGGGGTACGAAAATGGGGAGGAAGGGTTCGGGGAGTGCGAAACTTAACGAGAGGCATCGGTGGGACACAAGTGACGTGTGGGAGTCGACAGCACGTCAATCGGTGTCCCGGGTTAAAAGTTATGCAAAGTTTTAGAATTTCAACACTTAGGTTTTTCGAGTTGTGTGAACTCGGGCTTCGGGGTACGGAAACGGGGAGGAAGGGTCCGAGGAGTGCGAAACTTGACGAGAGGTACCGGTGGGACACGAGTGACGTGTGGGAGTCGACGGCACGTCAATCGGTGTCCCAGTTTGGAAGTTACGCAAAGTTTTAGAATTTCAACACTTGGGTTTTTCGAGTTGTGTGAACTCGGGCTTCGGGATACGAAAACGGGGAGGACGGGTCTGGGGAGTGCGAAACTTGACGAGAGGCACTGGTGGGACACGAGTGACGTGATGGCACGTCAATCGGTGTCCCGATTTGGAAGTTACGCAAAGTTTTAGAATTTCAACACTTGGGTTTTTCGAGTTGTGTGAACTCAGGCTTCAGGGTACGGAAACAGGGAGGAAGGGTCTGAGGAGTGCGAAATTTGACGAGAGGCACCGATGGGACACGAGTGACGTGACGGCACGTCAATCGGTGTCCCGATTTGGAAGTTACGCAAAGTTTTAGAATTTCAACACTTGGGTTTTTTGAGTTGTGTGAACTCGAGCTTCGGGGTACGAAAACCGGGAGGAAGGGTCCGGGGAGTGCGAAACTTGACGGGAGGCACCAATGGGACACGAGTGACGTGTGGGAGTCGACGGCACGTCAATCAATGTCCCGGTTTGGAAGTTACGCAAAGTTTTAGAATTTCAAGACTTAGGTTTTTCGAGTTGTGTGAACTCGGGCTTCAGGGTACGGAAACGGGGAGGAAGGGTCCGGGGAGTGCGAAACTTGACGCGAGGCACCAGTGGGACACGAGTGACGTGTGGAAGTCGACAGCATGTCAATCAGTGTCCCGATTTGGAAGTTACGCAAAGTTTTAGAATTTCAACACTTAGGTTTTTCGAGTTGTGTGAACTCGGGTTTCGGGGTACGAAAACGGGGAGGAAGGGTCCGGGGAGTGCGAAACTTGACGCGAGGCACCGGTGGGACACGAGTGACGTGTGGGAGTCGACGGCACGTCAATCGGTGTCCCGTGTTAGAAGTTACGCAAAGTTTTAGAATTTCAACACTTAGGTTTTTCGAGTTGTGTGAACTCGGGCTTCGGGGTACGGAAATGGAGAGGAAGGGTCTGGGGAGTGTGAAACTTGATGCGAGGCACCGATGGGACACGAGTGACGTATGGGAGTCAACGGCACGTCAATCGGTGTCCCGGTTTGGAAGTTACGCAAAGTTTTAGAATTTCAACACTTAGGGTTTTCGAGTTATGTGAACTCAGACTTCGGGGTACGGAAAAGGGGAGGAAGGGTCCCGGGAGTGCGAAACTTGACGGGAGGCACCGGTGGGCCACGAGTGATGTGTGGGAGTCGACGGCACGTCAATCGGTGTCCCGGTTTAGAAGTTACGCAAAGTTAAGTTCGACGGTGCAAGAAATTGTGTTGCTGATAAAAAAGCCTTTTCAAATGGCGTTTTTTCCTCTAAACAAACGCTATTTCTAATGGCGTTTTTTGGCTTTTATAAACGCTATTTTTAATGGCATTTTTTGGTGCTTATAAAAGCTATTTCGAATGGCGTTTTTACACATATTTCCGTATATTTCGTATTTTTCTTTCGTATTTTTCCTGGTAGTAGTTGAGGTATTGAATATAAAAACGCTTTTTGGAAAAGCATTTTTAACGAAAACGCAATTCTAAAAGGCGCCAAACCTGGGTTGTGAAAATAAGTTAAAACCGCACCCAGGCTAGGAAATAAGTAAAAAATTTCCCTTTGTCAGGGAAGTTTGCCCCGAATATCTCTCCTTCTGCCTAAGTAGCTGTTGCCAATTTTTTAGCCCCTATGGGAAGAGGAACAATTTTTGAATTTGGGTTGTTTTGTCTATTCAAAGTAGGGGGTGGCAATGGGCCTGATAGGTCCATCCAAACCCACTCATAAATTATAGAGATTGAAAATTTTATTTAAATCTGATTAGTTTAATGGGTATGCTTGAAAATTATATTTGAAATCCAACTCGACCCAAAATATATATATAATTTTATATTTGGATATTATATACATGTATATAATTAAATTTTATACTATTTAATATTATTTATAGAGAAGAAATTTATATATTAGATAAATTTTAAATTACATGAACAAGCTTAGACGGGATTGAAATTTAATTTTGGGCTCAATGAGAATTTTGTGTAGGCTTAACCCGACCTATCTAATGTCCACCCCTATTCAAAGTATAAATATATATCTATCTATACTATTATAAAGCAAACCTTTGGGTTTGGTGAAGCTGGTGAAACTCTAAATTAAAAAAAGTGTCACTTTTAGGTACAGACGAAGAAGTCTTTAAAAACCACATAAATTACTAACATTGTGCATATCTTTATTTAACTCAAAGGATAAAAAAATAAAATACTAATTTAAATTTTGTAATCACCTACTAATTATTTCCTATTTTTTCTCTCTCACTTGCTCAAACTAACCACCCACAAAGTGGGGACACCCCTTCTAGTATATATATCTATACTATTATAAAGCAAATGTTTAAAGTTTGGTAAAGTCTCCAATTTGGTGAGGTTTTTTTTGGTTAGTAAAAAGAACCCCACAGCAGATAGTTGCACAATTTACACTTTTTGATTTTTTTCTCACTTAAAAAGATACAATGCTAAATTACAACATCCCATTTAAATCTATTTAGATAACCACCTCACACGATAACATCTTTTGCCGGCTTTTACGGCTCAAACTCCTTTTTCCTCACAAACTCCATCATACAGCCCGGCAACGGTTTCAACTCCGGCCAACTCCTATGCATCTTCATCGGAAACATATTCACCATACTCCTTCACCGGCGTGGACAACCATCACCATTGGAGGAAATTTGTTTTCAGGGTTTTACATATATATATATATATATGAAGATTGCTAGCATGTGCGCCTGTGTTTCTTCTTGGAGGAACTTCAGCCAAAAAAACAGGAGTGAGAGAGGGACTTACCAGAGAAGCATAGAGAAGGCAACACAAGCATCCATAATCTAGGTTGAGATGGAAACCAAGTTTGTAGAATATGAGAATATCCGGTAGAACGTAGAATCACGGTAAATCAAGAAATCTTCACCATAAGGGTAGTTTTGTAGACACAAAACTTAAGAACAGCTTAGTATACCATATTGGTAATTCTTAAAATCTCAATACTGTATTGGTAATATCTAAATATTTCTATATTTTTTTTTTTTGGTAAAAATCTCTAGAAAAAATAATCCAAAATCAAAATACTAGTTAACTGATGAAGAAAAACGATGGGTTTATCCAAAAATAGATTTACAAAATTTTATAGCAATATTAAAAAGATATATAAAAAGCACCCTCTTTAGACAGCAAATTATCTTGAGAAAAAGTAACGAGATAGGTGGGTTTAAACACGCTCACTAGATCCACCTTAAGATTCATTACATTTGTTAGAGGTAGAATAACATACCGAGGCTACTGTCTCTAACCAGTTTCGATTCGGAATCTAGGTCATAACCAGTTTCGATTCGGAATCTAGGTCATATTTTGTGATTTTCAGCCTGCTTTAGTACTCACGGTAGGTTCATTTAAATATATAAATAATCTAATCATGGTCGAAGCCACCCGTAATTTCAAGTAATTTTCTATTAGTCAGATCAGTTGTTGGCCATGATTGAGAGTAATTCTGCTATGCTTTATTCGGCGTATCCGATTATAAACAAACTGCTTAAAGAAGCATAATTCTAATTTCGTAAGAAAACTCATATCATTCAGGATTCCCAATCAGAGTAGCATCAGGAAATCCTTGTTCTTACCTAAATTGGCTTAACAGTATAAATATTTAATCCTTTCTTTGGCTTTTGAGACCATACATCGAAATCCAAACTCTCAATATCTCTCCTTCTGCCTGAGTAGCTGTTGCCAATTTTTGAGCCCCCATAGGAAGAAGTACAATTTTTTAACTTGGGTTGTCTTGTCTGTTCAAAGTATAAATGCATATAAATACATATATATACATATACTCGAATCATTCAGGATTTCCATACAGGGTAGTATTGGGAAATTCTTGTACTTATATAAATTTACTTAAAAGTATAAGCACTTAGTCCTTTCTTTGGATTTGGAGATTAGACTCCTAAATCCAAATTCCAAAAAGCTCTCATTCTGCTTGAATTTTGCAAATTTTTAATCCCCATTGGAAGAGCCAGAGTTGAATTCTTGAACTTCGGTTGTCTTGTCTATTCAAAGTTCATATATATATACGCATAATATATTATTATATTTAATGTTATATGCAAGCATACCTGCATTTACGAGAGTGTTTCCAATTCTTTTCCGAATGCATAATTTATAACTATACATATAGACATATTTTTTGGTACGTCAGTATAATGGGGGAATGCAGCTTTTGAACGAATTTCTCATAAAAAAATCCTCCCAACCAACATATGGAAGATATATATATATATATATATTGGTTTAGTTTTACTTATTTTATATGATATTTCGTGAAGATGTGAAACGATGGATTAATAAGAGCCATTATGAAGATCATATGTACAAAAAAAATTAATATCAATTAATAATATAGATGCATATATATATATATATATATATATCAAAAAAATTAAAATCAATTAAGATCATATGAAGAAAAAAAAATTGTGTAGGCCCGCCCGTCCAACGTTCACTCTTAATTCAAAATATAGATATATGTATATCTATCTAATAAAACACATCAGATTTCAAAAATATCCCCCTCACATTTGTATCTGATGGTTCACATTAAATTTTGAATTGTTTTTAACGGTTAAGATCAATGACACGTGTTATCTCAAACTCAAATCCTGCCCAAATTCAAACCCAAATACCGAGCAATGTGTTCAACGATGTTGGTAGACAAAACCATCTTTCAACCGTTAGATAAAAAGTTTCTAGCATTTCAGCCATTTGATCAATTGTGGACATTCATTGGGATGCAGGTGTGGTCTGCAAAAAGTCTGCAAAAGTGAGGAACATGTTCAACGATGTTGGTAGACAAAACCATCTTTCAACCGTTAGATAAAAAGTTTCTAGCATTTCAGCCATCAATTGTGGACGTTCATTGGGATGCTGGTGTGGTCTGCAAAAAGTTTCCAAAAGTGAGGAGCGTTAAAAACATCACAAGTGTCACCACCAAACACGCTTCAGTTTCAAATTTCAAACTCTTGCATAGACTTGACGTGACTCTCTCTCTCTCTCTTTCTCTATATATGTAAACCATATATCCCTGGCATCCCTCACTTTAACAGATAAGATTTGTTTTTAATTTGATCATACGGCTTTAATCAATTTTGGGTGAAACAATTTTTGGTTTCATTGTCAAAAGACACCGCACCTCCCTCGCTCCATCTCTTCAGTTTCTCTCTCTCTCTCGAGTTTCACGAATGAGTTAGTGGGTTAAGCTTTTCATAGAAGAGAGAGAGAGAGAGAGTGGAAAGCATGCATGAAAAATGAGTTTTTGGGGAAGGGGAGACGTTAGAAAAGCTGATGGCTAAGGTGGAAAAACCTAGCTCCACTCCCTAATAGCCACCATCAACCATGGTGGAGAAACCCAGCTACCTCACACTTTCTCTCTCTAAAAGCCTTCACCTCACATTTTATTTCTCAAACAAACCCATAGCCGAAAGCACTCACAATCCTCTCCCTTTCTCTTTCTCTCTCTAAAAAAGACCACCTCACGAACCACCCCCACTGGCCAAGCCACCCTTACGGCCACCAGCTCCACTCCCTCACACCCCCCACCAAACGTGGTGGAGGAAACCCAGCTACCTCAAACTCCCTCACTTCATTTCTCAAATGCGCTTGCTCAAGCCAACAAATTCGAATGGGTCGTGAGGTGCGGCTATGGAAGCTTCCACCACCGTCAGGGTGGCTTGGCCAGTGGATGGTTATGGCAGCGAAGAAATGGTTTTGGGTATTGCTCATTGTGGGTGGTCTACGTATAGAGAGTGAAGTTTAGAGAGAGAAAAAGGTGTAGGACTGTGGTGGGCTGTGGATGCTGCCATGGTAATGGGAAGAGGAAGAAGAATAGCAAAGGAAAAAAAAAATAAGAGGCCAGTGGTAGAGTTCGGCTATAAGGGGAGGGGTGAGGGGTGAGCTTCCTAGAGAGGGACTAAGTGGTGGGCCAGTGGGTTTCTCTTGGTGACTCATGAGAATTTCCCCAGCTGCCATTAAAGGCTAGGGACGAAGGGTGAGCTTCCCGCCCCCACTGATTTTTCTTCTCTTGCATTCAAGGTGAAGGGACCTCCCGAAAGGGGGAGGAAGGTGAGAGGGAATAAGTTTGGTCTTGCAATAAATTTTGTATTACTTTTGTCTTCTTTCTTTGCTTACCATACTCTCCCCCTTTTGCTTATCTTTCTTTGCTTACCTTTAATTTTTCACCCCACCCACCATACTTTACGCATTGGTCTGAGGAAGTTAAGAAAATACTAAGTTGCAGAGTCAAGGGGCTTCCTAAGGAAGATGGCGGCGCGTGGGCCACAACTGCAAGGTATTAGTGGGAGGTTGGTCTTTTTGGGGCAGAATTGCTGAGAGTCTTGGGACACGTGATAGTATTGGGTCACAGCTGAGAGTAGACATACAAAGGTTTAGTGGTAGTTTTCAATCTTAAGCATTGTGATATAGTTGGGTGCATTATGGTAAGATGGGTGCAAAGGTGACACATGCCTGTTTGATTTGTAGAAAAAAAACACATTGGTGGGTTGGCAGAGGGCAAAAGTTTGGGTGGGGTAGAGGCTTGACTGATCAATAATATTTTTGACTTTTATTTTATTTTTGTATTTGATAAAGTGGTCAGGACTGAAAGAGCTAGAGCCAATAACAGTTGTTGCATTTTAAAGAAATGAAGAGGCAGATATTTTAATTGATTAGTCAGATAAAGAGTAAAATTTTCTAATTAGTAGTTTTACAAATTAAACTCATTGGTTCACATGCAAGGAAGGCCCTTTTTTTGGTAGTGATGCACATATTCAAAATTTTTTAATTAGTAGTTATACTAATAAATTTGATTGATTCCCTTATTATAATTTTTTTTTATGAAGTGGCTTTATTTATTGATTGCTTCCTTTTTTTTCTTAAAAATTGACGTTTCCATACTTGGCGAGCACATTTTACTCATAATACTAAGACCTATTATCTATTAATTCAAAATGAGCTTCTATTTGAATGTGTGTTTATTGAGATTATTGTAGGTACAATCTTTTCATATTCTCTATTTGTGGTACTAATTGTTTTGTACCTAGTAATAAGGGTAGAGAAAATTAAACGCAATTATAAAGAGCCTAAAGAGTTGACAATTTTTCTTATCATTGTTATTGCATAATTTTTTTAAAATTTATCAGAAAGTACTGTAGACACGGATTATTCTCCTAGTATATATATAAAGATCACTAGAGCACTTGATCCTCATTTATATATATATATATATACACATACCCAAATCATTCCGGATTCCCATACAGAGTTAGTATTGGGAAATTCTTGTTATTATTTAAATTGGCTTAAAAAGTATAAACATTTAGTCCTTTCTTTGGATTTGGAGAGCAGACCCGGAAGTCCAAACTCCAAAAAGTTCTCATTCTGCTTGACTTTTGCAAAATTTTAATCCCCGTGGGAAGAGCCGGAGGTAGAATTCTTGAAATTGGGGGTTGTCTTGTCTGTTCAAAGCATAGTTGTTAATATCGCACCGGTCGGCGTATCATTTTTGTTATTGGTACGGTACGTACCGGCACCGATATATTACCGGATACCGTATCGGATTTATCGCTATTAATATTTTATACATATAAAATTGTATATTTATTTACGATATATAATCTTTCAAAATGCCGGTATTGTTCATATAAAGTATTATTTAACACTAAATTATTTTTACACAATATAAACATGTAATCTAACCCAAATAGGTATTTAAAAATATTTAAAAGACATATTACTTGTCTAGTACTTACTATTTATTAAAATAATAGACATTTATAATAAAAAATAATAAAAACAAATTATTTTATAAAAAATTACACAAAATCCGATGTATACCGGTACCACCCGGTGCAAACCAGTAGTGTCTGGTACAACCGAGATGGACCGGTATTTGCCGGTATTGTCCAGTATTTTAACCGGTGCGGAACATACCCTTCTTTGTACCGTTTTATAGCCGGTGCGGTGCGGTGCGTGCCGATCGATACCGGCCGGTGCAGTGCGAGATTCACAACTATGATTCAAAGTAGTCTGTTAATGTGCTTGCATGCATAGATTTAACCCTCCTCTTCACTTCCCGTTTTGATGGGTTGTGCGGAGCGTGGGTTGTCCCGGTTCGTGCGTGTTGTATGTGTTTATTTGTTCATTCAAAAAAAAAAGGACGTATAGACGTACACATTATATATTATTATATCTAACGGTTACACGCAAGCATACCTACATCTAGGCGAGTGTTTCCAATTCTTTTACGTACTCACATTAATTCCTTGGTTGGGTAACAGGAATGAAGCGCAAGAGAGACGATGATCCGCCAGCAGCCTACGCCACGGCCATGGACCGCCTCACCCAATTGCCGGATTCCGTCGTCCACGGCATCCTATCTTTGCTCCCACCCAAAGATGCAGCTCGAACCTCTATATTATCCAAATCGTGGCACCGCATGTTCTCCACAAACCCATTCTTTTCTTTCGATTACGTTAGCAATCTGGAGAATGATCAGGAAGAGTTAAAATTAGATCTAGTAGACGAGTATTTGCAGCGCCGCCTTCTGCAAAATCCTAACCTTCAAGCATTGACAATGCGGATCTCCTTTCCTACCTCTGAATCGCTGGCCGGTCGGGTCGACCGGTGGCTAGGCATCGCGCTGGACAGAAGAAACATCGAGGAGCTAAACCTGCATGTTTTTCCTATTAACACGAAGTTTTATATTTTTCCTCGGAGCCTCATGGAGGCAAAATCAGTGAGAGTGTTGAGGTTGTATTGTCTTACGTTGAAGAGCAACTGTCTCGTAAAACTTGTTGTATAAATAGTTGGATAAATAATTCCTATTTAATCACTATGTGTATAATTAGTGATCACAAACAATAAAATAACACGAATTATCTAATTATCAACTAGAAGCAATTTTAACTAGAAGACAATTAGAATCTGAATAAGAACAAACTAAATCGTAACGACTTACCCGGTTGTCGTTCACAAAAATAGAAAATGTAGAAATCGAAAAATAGATCGAGTCGAGTGTTTCACACTCTCTCCTTAAGGACAGATTCACCCCCCACAGTTGGTGCTCACGGGATGATGGGCGTCTGACTCCCAGGATAAAACGATCTCAGCAGTCTTTAGGCAGCACTTCAATAAAAACTGCTCGGCGGCTTCACCAGATGATCTGAACTCTCTCAGGAAGAAAATACGGGAGGAAGAAGGAATTCGTTGTATGCAACAATCGGAATTTTTCTAATCTTATGAATGCTAGAATGCTGCTCTATTTATAGAGCCCAGGTGCCTGTTCGAAACACTGGTTCGAACAGGTACCAGCAGCCAAACAGTCCCTTACCGGAGGGACACACCTGTTCGGTCAACGGTCACATTTGTTCGGTCAAACCGTCAGAAATTAATTAATTAATTTAATTCCGACCCTTGCCCAAAAAGAAAAGACTTGAACCGAACCCACGACCCACGTCCCGTCCCGAACCGGACCGGACGGGCGGGCGGCGGCGCGCGTGGAGTATTGGGTCAACCCATGGGTTCCATAGGTCCTCCCCCTTTCACAAAAGTGGGGTGCCCCTTGGGGCCCAAACCTTACTCCAAACTTGGGTTATATATGGACAACTTATTTCCCATAAGAAATCAATGTGGGATAACCCACTTTCAACTACATAACCCATATTCAAGGGGGTGACTTTGGAAGCCAATAACTCATTCAATCCTACACGGATTTGAGCAAGTAAATAGTCTAGATTCATCTCCTCTCGGAGGTGAATCCAACGCACCAATGACCCGACACAAAGGATGCATGGGTCCCACATTTATATTGGCTCAAAGATCAACAAAATAATGGGTTTACACCCATTTATTCTAACAAAACTTCCTCGTCTACAAAAGCGCTGTCTCGAAAGAGTTCACTTCGAGGAGGAACAATTCTTTCAGAATCTCGCCTTTCGTTGCCCTTCTGTCAAGGATTTAGATCTCGTTTTTTGCCAGGGGCTCGGCAGAAGCCTTCAATTGGGCCCGAGTTTGCTTCATCTGGAAAATGTCTACCTTGTCACAAGGAATGGCTGTGAGATCAATAGCATTGAAATCAATGCACCTAATCTGAGTACCTTTTCGTTTTCCGGAGCTGGATTTACGCCATGCGAGATTAGTTTGCCTGCCTCTATAGGTCTAAGAACATTAGAGATAATAAATGCTAAAATCAGTGACTCGACATTTCAAAAACTGATGTCACAGCTTCCGGGCCTCGAGGTTTTGCAGTTGAGTTGGTGTGGCACGTTGAGTAGAATCAAGATTTCGAGCCAAAAGTTGAAGAAACTAGTTTTGAATCAGTGCCATGATTTGTTAGTTGCTGAGATGGACACTCCAAATCTGGTCTCGATTCACCACCTCGGGGTGAACATGCCCTTGGATTTCATCAATGCCACCTCGCATCTACTCAAATCTGTTGACATTGAGTTCCTGCTCTCTTCCCTTGACCTTCCTTGCTTGGAGAAATTGAAGAATTCTCTTGTGAACTCAAGTGAGTCCGAGAATTTTAAACTGGTTGTCTAAGACCACGACTTACTGGTATTTTCTCTTCCTTTTCTCGTCACTCAAATCTATCATGATTGATTATATACATATATATATATATATATATGTAACTAGACATGGTTGTGTGCAGGATATACTAGGTGTTCATGAAAAGCTGAGTGATGTCCTCTTGTCTCCAATCTATCAACTGAAGGATTTGGATCCAATAGTATATATAACATCAAAGAGCTACACAGATCCCATGGACTACATGTTTGAACCTGAAGAAGACAATGAAGAATACCAGAGAATCAGGAACTTTTACAATTGCGAGAGACTTAGTACTTACCCAGAGATTCGCAGCGTCTCCTGAAATTGAATGGTCTTGAGATTTTCAGTTCTAGAGGGGCCAAAGATACATGGGATCAACCCTGGAAGTCATTCTTGAAGGCATATTCAAAAGTTCAACACCAGACAATTATTACCATTAATTAGATCATATTGGAAACTTTGAAGTCCATTCTTAGGCTTCAACTACGGCTTTTTAATTACTATTTTCAAGTTTTGGAAAATGGTGGAATTCTTGAACAGAGCTTCGATCTCCTAATCACAGATAGCTTTATTTATTGCATGCAAATAAAGCTAATTCTACGTTCAAATCTCATCAAAGTCACTATATTGCTCACTATCTCAAAATTTCAAGAATCCCAGAAGCTGAAAATAATGAACGAGAATTCTTTCCTTGTTTGAAAACAATCAAAATTTCAACAGAGCTTCTCCTAACCACAGATTGCTTGGTTTTATAAATTCTTTCCTTGGTCATTTCCTTGTTATTAAAATTTTATAAATTCTTTCCTTGGACATTTTATATTAAAATTTATTTCCTTATATACAACTATAAAATTATTTATTTTCAAATAAGTTTTAAATTAACTTATTCAAACCTTTCATTTTCATATTAGCTAACTTGTCAATATCTCAATTAATAGAATGAAGAGGATCATAATCCGTTAAACTGTCTCAAAGGAAAGTTAAATTAGTGATACTTTAGCAACATCCATCAAACGGAAAAAAATAAATAAAAAATCTAGTGGGAAGGTATCAATTGTTTTTGGGAATTTGGATAATATTCATTCAATGGTATCTGAGTCCTCTTGCTCCTACTTCAAAATGGTATCAGAGCTTCCTACTACTTTACTAACATGCAGAAATAAAAATTCCTTGGTTGAATTTGTTTCATCATAGAATAAAACATGGTAAGAAATTTTTTTTGGGAAAAATATTTTGTAGAAAAAAAATTAATTTTTTCAAATTTTCAATTGCTTGGTCAATATTAGAAACTTGTCAGAAAATTATCCTGAATCAATATAAACCACTATGTAACATTACATATATATGTACATATTCATAAGAAAGGTTGAGAGAGAGATTGGTTAGGATTAGAAGTCTAGTTGGATGAGAGTGAGAGACGTGGAGAGATAGAGATCGGCTAGGATTAGAATCTAATAAATTCCTTTAAAAAATAGTAACAAAACCATGCTAATTAACCTTGAAATAGGATCAGATTGTTCTACAAATTTTCCCTCTGCTCTTCCTAGACATCAAACTACACTTATCTACTAAATTGTTTATATGAAATTATATCCATGTGAGGGAGGGAATTCATGACTATATCTCCCCAAGAGTAGGCTAACGAGAGACAACCATCTTCTACATATGATGCCTTAATTCCAGATGGCTTCCATTGCTCACATGCATGTAATATACATGGTTGTGTAGGCTTGTGTATATATATAGAGAGAGATATTGAATTGCAGCTTGCTTGATCATTAAAAAGAGAGCAACTGTAGCAATAAGGGCCATGTCACAAGGCCAAACCAATCCCCTGACACAATATATGCCATGTTAGAATTTTCGTGCGAGCTTTCATTAATTGGGTTTTGTTTTATTAAAAATGAGTTGGATCCAATTAAGTTATGAGACATGAATGTTTAAGGCCTTGTTGTGTAGTGATTCGTTATTGTGCCTATGTGCAATTAATATTTAATAACATAATTGGACGGCAGTGTGGGCCAGTTTAAGTCTATTGTAGGCCTTTATGGAGAACTCATTAGACTATATATATATGGCTACCTCTGTTCTCTAATCTGAATCCTAGACAGTTATTCCTATTAATAGCTCTCATACAGTTAGAGAGGAATAACTAATCTTAGTATTCATACAAAGGATTATACAGTCCTTCAAGCTCTCAATCAATCATGGAGAAACGGGTATGCTTTTGCATTTATCTCATAGGATTGATGTTATAAATTCATGAATGTTCATGAAATATTGTTACAAGCCAACCCAACCTTAGAAGTTTCCAGTCCCACAAACCTACTTAATACATCGACAAATTAAGCCTCATCGTGCTCCCAATCTACCATTGGAGGCCTTTAATTTGAACTTTTGATAACTGCAAATTCAGAACCATGGATCATCCATGTTCTTAATATAAGTCTCACATTCTATACAAACACCTAAAAAACTCAAATCAAATTGAGCTTCTCCTAATCACAGACTGCTTGTTTAGAAAATACCTATCAGATTTTGGGTTTAGAAACCTTGTGTCTGTTGAAGATGTCGGATTCGTCAACTAAACATGAAATTGCATAAAGCATAAAACATAAAACGGTATTTGAAACCTTGTGTCTTGTTGATCCTAAATACTTCGTACTTAAATTGGCTTCATTCTTCATAATAAGAATTTATTTGATTTTTCAGAAGTAAAATTCCTGGGTTGTGTTCGTTTCATTATAGAAAAAAAAAATGGTAAGAAATGTTTTTCTTGAAAAACATTTGGTAGGAAAAAAATATTTTCTTTCCAAATTTTCAATTCTTTGGTCAATAAAAAATATGACTTTTCAATTATTCTATTATTTGGTTGGTCAATTTTAGAAACTTGAATAGGAAAATTATCTAGAACCAACGTAAACTTCTATATAACATAGTAACATACTATACATATATAAGACGGAGACGTTGAGAGACATCGGCTAGGATTAGAAGTCTAGTTGGACGAGAGTGAGAGACATGGGAGAGAGGTCCGCTAGGATTAGAAGTGTAGTTGGAGGGGGAGGAGAGAGAGAGAGAGAGAGAGAGAGAGAGAGAGAGAGAGAGAGAGATACCTTTACAGCTTCTCGTTTTCCAAAGTTTTCCTTGCAACTTATGGAATATATTTTCCAAACTTTTTTCGGATTCTAATCTAAACAAACACATATAACTTCATCAATTTCTTGAAAGTTATATATATTCCTTCGTTCTCCGGAGGAACAAACACATTGATTATAATTCTTTCTTTGGCTTTTGAGTCCGAAGAGCTCTCCTTCGCCTGATTCTTGCCAATTTTCAATCCCGTGGAAGGAGGTACATGCAATTTTCAAACTTATGTACTCCAATATTGTTTTATCACGTAGTTTGAATTAATGGATGGTTGTTCTTAATAGATAGGAAGCTCAAGAAAGACGAGGATGAAGAAGCTCCAGACCGAATCTCGCAATTACCAGACTCCATCGTTCATGGCATTCTCTCTTTGCCCCCACCCAAAGATGCTGCTTCTACCTCTACATTGTCCAAGGCTTGGCACCGCATGTGCTCCACAAGCCCCTTCCTGGCTATCGACACGTGGCTCATTTGTGACACTAAAAAAAATGAAAAATGTTATTCTTTTAGAATTTTTGTACAAAATTTTGCACTAGAATGATGTGTCGATGACAATTTTGTAATAAAGAAGCATTTTGGTGAGTTTTTTATTTTAAAGTGATAGGCCCACAACTTAGCCACATCATTCTGGTGATAAATGTTATATGAATTTTCTGGTTGTATAGCATTACCCATAACAAAAAGGGAAAAATGTTATTCTTCCAAAATTTGTATGCAGAAATCTGTACCCGAATGATGTGGTGATGGCAATTTTGTAATTAATAAGCATTTAGGTGGGCTTTTTATTTTAAAGTGATAGACATTAATTTAGCCATATCATTCTGTGATAAATTCTGTTTGATTTTTCTGATTGTATAGCATTATACACAAAAAGGTGTTGGATCAAGTAGAAGAGTGGGTGCAGCTCCGCCTCGTACAAAACCCTAATAATGTCCATTCATTGACAATGCTCCTCTTCTTCCCTCTCTTCTACCCTCCCGTAGAGTTGCTGGCCTCTTGTCTCGATCGGTGGGTAGCCATTGCACTCAACAAGAACATCGAGGAGCTCAATCTTCAACTCCCTTATGAAACCGACTTCTCTCTAGTGGCTGCAAAATAACTACGAATTTTGAGTTTGTACCATCGTAGGTTGAAGATCAACAGCCATGCAAAACTTTCCTCGGCTCAAGGAGCTTGCTCTGAAAAGAGTTGACATCGAGGACAAGCAATTCTTTGAGAATCTTGACTTTCATTGCCCTTCTGTCGTGGATTTGGACCTTGCTTATATCAAGGGGCTGAGCCGCCTTCACTTGGGTCCGAGCTTGCTTCAATTGAAGCATGTCCGCCTAACCCTGCACATGGAATCACTCGAGAGTATTGAAATCAAAGCACCTAACCTTAGTACCTTTTGGTTCCATGGACGACCCTTTTTGCCATGCGAGATGAGCTTGTCTGCCTGTAAAGATCTACACACGTTAGAGTTATTAGATGTTGGAATCAGTGATGAGAAATTACAAAAGCTTTTGACGGAGCTGCCAGGCCTTGAGGTTTTGTACTTGTATTGGTGCAAAAGTTTGAGTAGAATCAGGATTTCGTGCCATAAACTCACGAGACTGGCCTTTTATCGGTGCCAAAACTTGTCAGTTGCCGAGATTGACGCCCCAAATCTGCTCGCAGTTAGCTATGACAGGCACAAAATGCCCTTGGATTTCATGAATACCTCCTCGCGTCTACTCGAAGTTGACATTGAATTTCTCTTCAATCTCTTGACTTCCTCTGGTTGAACAAATTGAACGATTTTCTTCTGAAGTCGACTCAGTCTCTGGATCTTAAAGTGGTTGTGCACGACCCCTATTCCACGTTCACGATCCATTATGTAAGACTCGTTTGTTTGTTTATAGAGTAATGTTATATAAACAAAAAGTTTATACAGAATTATGTGTTTTGTAATGACATTTATTACAAAATTGTTACTGTCACATTATAATTATTTGTATTTTGTTTGTTTATTATATGTATGGCCGGCCATCTCATTAATTTATTCCACCGCTCTTTTTTCTTTTGATCGGGCTGCAAATGTTTATTCATGAAAACCTCAGCGATGTCCTCCTTTCTCAACTCTGTCAACTCAAGGATTGGGGTACCATAGCATATATAACATCAAACAGCGACACAGATCTCTTGGACTACGTGTTCAGATACAAACCCGAGACTCTATCTGTAGTATGTCACCACGGCCAACTCTTTGAGGTATAACAGTTTAATATAATGAATCACAAAAGAAATATATTCTCCTTGTTGCAGCGTAATATATATCATCTATGTTTTTGTTTTTGTTTTTGTTTTTTTTTTTTTTTTGGTGCCTGAATTACAGTTCTTATATGAGGACCTGAAGGAGGCAACACTTATAGTTAAGATAAAGGGAGACATACCCAGAGATGGGCAGCGTCTCTTGGATGGATTTGAGACTTCCGCTGCTGAAGGGGTAGAAGATAGAAGGGATGATGCATGGAAATCATTCTTGAAGGCACATTCAATATTTCCATTCCGGACAAATATAATTAGACTAGATTGGCATTGGAATACTATTTGACTTTTTTGTTACTACTTTCAAGTTTTAGAATATGGTTGAATTGTTGTTGTCTTGGTTTTCTCATTTGATACTTGCTTTTTAATTTTTTCAAATGATGTTTGATGGTTTGCAACACTTTTTATAAACAACATTGAATAATTGATTTAGTGGGTAAGATTTTAGATTTTGTTTCATCAATGCTTGGGTTTAAGTCTACATAGTCGCTCGTTGAAGTTAAATTTACTCTTTAGCGCCCAGAGCATGTAATGAGACTTAAGTTTTGACCTCGACGTAAGTGCAATGCTTTCTTCCACAGATGATTTTGGAGTATTGGAGCGCAATGCTTCTTGACGGATGTGTAGAGTAACCTATCTACATATTTATTTTTTATATGAGAAAAATAAAACAGTTTATTATGAACGGTATTAGCTTGTTAAGTGGTTAGGTTTTTTTTCCCCCTTTTTTGGGCTTGGTTTGATTTGCTGGTCACCAGCTTACGCATAACAGTGATTTGTGTTAAAGTATAAAACTTTTGTATTACAGATCAACTAATCGAGTAAAATAAATGAAAATCAAGAGCTTACGTAGACAAAAACTGCTTTTTGTTTTCCAAATGTTATCGTCCGTCATTGGTTTTTTGTTTGTCATTTATAACATCTTTCAATGGAGCCACCCATCCCAAAATGGAAAAAAAAATAAACAAAATAAACAATTAAGAGAATATTGAGGCTGCATGCCTGAACCAGCAATTTTTTTTAACAGTAAATATACTGTAGAATATATTGTTTTCCAAGAGAATAGAAGAATTTGCATTAAAAGTTTAAAAATAAAGAGTTCAAAATTGTCTGTATTATGTGATTTTATCAAATTATATAAAATTTATTTTACTCTTATATTGTCTACAAAAATTTCATAGTTCTCTACCAAATGAATAGAAATTCAAAAATAAAATTATATATTTTTTACTTTAGGAATTTATTTCCGGTGAAACGAATAGAGCCTAGGAATGGAGGACAGGGATACAGGAGCCCAAACCCGAATCAGCATGGGTGAAAGGACCCGACTGCCAGGCCAATGCCACAAGCTTCCTGAACCAGCAACTTTGCCCGCTTCACGCATTGGACTCAATCTTTAATTAAATTATAAAATATTATATTCATTCCAGTAACAGCTCCCAAACTTTATGGCCAAAAAAAAAAATAAAAGTGATCAATCACTCACTTTGCTTGGCGTATTTGAAGGGAGCTTTAATTCAAACTCGCAATACCACTCACTTGTAGCTTTTCCCCGAGAAAACATTCTATAAGAAAAGCCGCCCATCCATGCGCAGGGATTCCGACAGTCTTAGGCTGAATCTCGGATTCTGCTCATGGATTGCGACATTAAGGGATCCAAGAAAGAGCAAACGGTGCCCAAAAGAGTTAATATTGCTAATTAATAATTGCCCTAAGCTAAGCATGTGATTTCTGGCGCGCCTTCCCATCCCCGCGTGGGACTAACATTCTCCCCGTCTCTCGAATCTTCGGATTCTGATCCATTTTAATTATTAAAACGAATCATAAGCTATCCAATAGTGCACCATTACTCTGCTTATCATAATTTCATGGATTGTATGAATTACTAAGCATCTTTTAGGCATACACTTTGTGAGTGTTTAAATGTAACTTAGTTTATAGCTATTTAAACTTATGACTTTTTCAAATTACGTTTAGCTCATCATAAAAAGTCACTTAAAAATTTTACTTTTTCATAATTAACATAGCTTATTAGAACAAAGTTTAAGCTGGTCATCCAAACACCATTCTTTAAAAAATCACTTAAAAAAAGTTACTTTTTAAAACTAATTAAGTTTTTCTGATAGCTTTTTTAAGCTGCAATTAAAACACGTCCCTAATGATAATACATTAAGATGAAGTTCCTGAAAGGGAAAATCAATGCAACATTTTCATAGAGCCTAAATTTGCCATTCTCCCTAAGAAGAACTCCAAAGCAACATGCCCTTTCTATTAAAATAGACAAATGTTATACAAATTTTTTTTTTTTTTTATAGAATTTTTATATGATGTGATTATTCCCGATACTATATTATGATAGAATTTTTTGTATAAAAATTTTATAAAATTTTTAATTAATGTGCTCTAGCTATTTTTTTGATGGCAAACCATAAATAACTGGATGACCCTACCTGTCCACTTTTGAGGTAGTAAATGGGCTAACAGCCACTGTTGCCCCCACACAATAGAGAGACACAAGATCACCAAGAAACTTCATGGTTTTTTTTCCCCTTATGAAGGCGTCATCACAGTGTGGCTCCCACATACATATGCAGGGGTGGATGATGAATAACTTTTGTTTTGATCAAGTGGCGCTGTGATGCTTGTAACAAACTGCGAGAGGTGAGACTAGCATAACTCTGGTGATTCAAGTTATTTTGAATCCGCTATTACAGAAGTGCTGTAGAATATATGTGTTATTTAGCCACTGGGGAGTAGTCAAGTGTAGTCAAAAAAACAGAGAGGATCTTATCAACCATGTCCAGCTCAGCTCATCATCTCATCCTCTCCGTCTGCCTCCTCATCGCCGCCGCGGCAACCACCGTCAGCGCCACCGACCACATCGTCGGAGCCAACCGCGGATGGAACCCTGGCATGAACTACACTCTCTGGGCCAACAACCACACCTTCTACGTCGGCGACCTCATCTGTACGCGTCCCTCCCTCTCCCTCTCGCTCTAAATCTGAAATTTCTCACTCTCTCTCTCTCTCTCTAGATATCTTCTTTCTTTGTTGCAGCATTTAGGTACCAGAAGATGCAGTACAATGTGTTCGAAGTGAACCAGACTGGATACGACAACTGCACGACGGAAGGAGCTGTGGGTAACTGGAGCAGTGGGAAGGACTTCATTCTCCTCGACAAGGCCAAGAGGTACTTCTTCATTTGCGGCACCGGCGGTTGCTACAACGGAATGAAAGTTTCTGTGCTTGTTCACCCTCTTCGGCCGCCGCCTTCTGCCGCCGTCTCCGCAGAGCAGTCATCGCTAAAATCGCACGCTCCGGCGGGGTCCCTCACTGTTGTCAAGGTCGTGGTGGCCGTGATTTCATCGATCTGGTTCGCATCTGGCTGGATCTAGCGGCGGTGCTGGTGGTGTTGCCTGTTTGTAGCCTTCTAGCAGTAGCGCCATGATTGAGATGTATTATTTGGGGTTAAAAAAAATTTTCTCTTTTTTCACCTTTGTATTTTTGGTTTTTAGTATTTTATTTAAACTAATTGTGGTATTCTTAATTTCACTTGACAAACTGAGAGTGAAAATTATGATTTTAATTTTTTCTTTTTTTTTTCTAATTTTACTTTATTGGTTAGTTACTATGTATCATCACACGAAAAAATGTGGTTGGGTAGTGTTGCACTGGAACAAGTGGTGGTTTTCACAAGGCATTAAATTTATACTTTTACCCTTAATATAATTTTTTATTTTTTAATTAGTGATTAAAATTAATTATGAATTTAAATGGTAATTTTATATGACACGTAATCTTATATGTAATTCTTATTTTTAGTAAGAATTTAGTAAAAAAATATACATGAATTTAAATGGTAATTTTATAGTTAGCAATATTTATAGCTTTAAATGCAATGCGGATGGTTCAAGAAAAAGGAAGCTCAACAATTATGTTTCTTCTCAGAATTTTCCTTTTATTTAATTTATTTTCTGGGCCTGGGCCTTCTTAGATTATCGATCAAACTCTGGCAGATATCCCATAATTTAGTAGGCCCCAAACTTTTGTGAATTGTTACTTGACCCCAGCAAATACATGATCCTCTACAGTTGGACTAGTACTCCTTGGCCACACGATACGAGATCTTATAAGTTTGTGGGCACCTATTGGTTGGAATTGTACCTCGCTTCCCTTCTTTTTATGATACGTCGGTAATAAGGGAACGTGTGGGCCGAATACTAGGCCAACCTCTAGATTCTTTTTGAGTTTTTTATTTTTGGGTGATTATACTTTACTCAAAATCAGATAACTTTTAAACTTTAAAAGTAAACAGATAATTCGCTTATAATTTTAAACTAAAGTATAAATAAATATAAATAATTAAATTTAACAAAAATTATTATAAGTAATTACATTTTATACCTCGTGATTTGAATCAAAATTAAATAACCCTCGTATAATTTTAAAATGAGCACATGATTTTATGTAGTTTTAAAATATTAAAAATATAATTTGATCCCTTTTTACGCCAAAAAAATAATAAAAACTATTAGTTTAACCGAAATTTTATCATAGAAACATTTTGATCATTTTATATCTTCAAATTAGAACATTCAAAAGACGAGGTGAAATAACAGAAAAAAATATTTATAGAATATCAAAAAGACGACTTGATGAAATAACAAAAAAAAAATCTCGATAGACAACACTTTATTTTGGCATAAAAATACTAAATCATCTTTTTAATATTCTAAGTTAGCGATAAAATGACAAAAATATCCCTATAATAAAATTTTCGTTAAATTTATAATTTTCATCAATTTGCACTTTAGTCCAAAAATCGCAAGAAGTCATCTGTTCACTTTTAAAATTCAGGAAGGTCATTTAATTTTGAGTCAAACCATAAAAAAATAAAATGTAATTATTCCTTTATTTTTTTATGATTGAATGTCTACTTGCACGCATTACGCGTGGCTTGTGTAATCTCACATAAATAAGTAATACCGGGCCAAAAAAGAACTGGAAGAGCTGATGACATTAAAAAGGTTTCAAAACTAAGACCTTAAAAGAGAGTAAACTCTTAACCGACCAGACAAAACATTTCTCTTGGCTGATATGTCTGGAGTTTAAGAAATTATTTAGTACTTTAAAAGCATCATTTATCCTTACTCTTCTACTCACATGAGAGTAAATCTCCCATCTGTTAGGTGAATTATTTGATCCCACCTGATGGGTATGATATTTGACTCCACAGAACCTGTGGACTTCCACCATTATGCCAGTGGTGTAGTAAGTATAACACGGTGCTCCTGAAGCATTGAATACTTTTTGCGCCTGGAGAAATATATCTAGGCTTGCTTAGCCTTTCCTCCTGACTCAGTGAATAAATAAATAAAATAAAGAATAGAAGGTCCAACACTCCAATAAGAATATCAGGGCAACACTCCAAAGTCAATATCAGGACAACAATTTTGTCGACGATTGCACGAGAACTTCATTATGAAACCAGCTAGATTTTGAGGGATTTCGTTTTGCTGTTGTTAAGCTTTACGCTGTTTTGTGCTGTCATTGCATTTTAGGCCTCTTTTTGTTTTATTTTACTCCTAAAAAATACAGTTCAATTGGAAGAGCTTTAACCACTTCATTTCTCAAATATTTTTGACAGTATGTTGACCATCAAATGCTTTTGTACAAAATCAGATGGATAATATTGTTAATTGAAATTATTTTATTTTATTTCTTTACATGTGATCTTCATAATGGCTCTTATGAACCAATAGTTTCACATCTTCACGAAATATCAGATAGAATGCTGACAGCACATGACAGCACAAAAGGTGACAGCAGCAAAACTAAACCCGATTTTGAGCTACTGTTTTATATTTTGCAAAATTAGTAAACAGGTCATTCCTTCTTTCGTTTCTTTTTCTTTTCATTCTTTTTTTCTAATTTTTAAACTTATTAATCTGCAAAAAATTATTAGTATGCTTGTCCAATCTTTTTCTCAATCAAAAAAGTCGCATATCTAAATATTTAGGGCTCATTTGGTACCAACTTTTCAACTAACTTTTTTTAAGCTCATAAGCAAAAAATACAGGTTTTTCTGGCTTTTTTCTGTTTTCACCTAGATTTTTCTGTTTTTGCTTTTTCGCTTAAGCCAAAAAAGAAGAAAATTCAAAAAAACTTGGCTTTTTTACTTGTAAGCTTGAAAAAAGCTTGACAAAAAAGCTGTATCAAACGGCCCTTAATTAACATCTCAAATCAAACAAAAATTGCAACTATAAGAAATCTAGAATCGAAATATTTTATAGGTTCACTATTTTAGGTCAAAGATCAAGCGAGCTACTCAATACACAATGTTTATCTGAGAATTTTGCAAGCTTCTTTAATATTTTAAGGATAATTTGATTAATAAACAAAATCAAAGATATCTTCAAGCAACAGTGTCGCATAAAAAAAACTTGTGAAAGATTATGTAACCTTTATTCTGAATTGATTAATAGCATTAGTTGAGAAACTAACGATATTATATTAATGAGTAATAGGTCAAAGATAATCCTTGAAATTTCCATTTGACATTTGTATGTATTATTAATATCGAATATCCCAACTCTAAGGTGAAATTTATAGATTATATGGATTAAAGGACAATTACAAAAAACATGTGCAAGCACAGGTCACTAGCATATAGGAATACATATAATTTCATCTTGCCTTCATATGAAAAGTAGTTTGATGCTTACCTGAACCTGGGATGCTTCTGTAGTACCTCTTGTAGCTAGGATTCTGATAGATACAGCATTGTGGTTACCGAGGGCCTTGCATGGTGAGGCTTCTTGAATACCCATCTTATTACTGCATTAAAATAAAGAAAAAATGCAGTTAAGATTATGCTTAAACAGAACCAGGTGAAACCACCTCACCCAAGTTTCAAGAAAATTTTTGGTTTTAAGTTAACAGGGACATATTTGAAAAAGTCACCAATCTGAATTTCAAAAGAAACAAGTGTTTCACTGTCAGAAACATAAACTCAGCATCACTAGGAAGTCCTAGGAAAAGAGAACCTGAATGTTGCAACTGCCACCCTAGCCCCAACATGTGATAAGATCCAAGTCCCCACTTCTTTTTGCCTACATTCTCTCAGCATCTAACACAAGATTAGTGAATATGGCACTCTTATTCTAAAGACGGGGGATATATAAGTGTATATATATCCAGTTTCAGCTGCAATTCCTACTTTAAAATCACAATAAGAGAAATACTAACAAAGAATCGCAAAATGCAAAAAGAAAAAGTTTCACAAGATGAAGAAAAATGGACTTGATTCAATATGTGCATCCAATAAGGGCAAATAAGGTAGAAGTCATTCATCTAGTTTACATTACAATTTTACAACAACATAATACCCACAGTACACACACCTTTGGTCCCCAGAAACAAGTCTTTTTGGATAAACAGCATGCTTTCCTCTCTCCTATACTACACTCGCGGAAACCCTGTTGGACACGATAAAGAAAAGTGATCAAGAAGGTGTTTTGAAGCCTACTCTGCAGTGGCCTTCTGTTTTCTCCTAGACCTGCTGTATAATTTGGAAGGTGGAGAGGGAGAGAACTCAAATGGGAGGGGAGGAAGATCCATCTCCCCTCTCAATATCTTAACGATCTCCCCAATGTCTGGCCGCAATTCAGGCATTTTCTGTAAGCACGCGAGTGCCAAGTTAATACACAAGCTTGCCTGGTCCTTACTGTACTCATCTTTCAATCTCTCATCCACAAGTTCTAATACATTTCCAGATTGGGCCAATTGCCGGCACCAGCTTATCAAGTTTGCTTTCTCAAGTTTCATGGGTGAAGAAAGAACATGTAATGGCCTTCTACCAGACACAATCACAAGGATCAGAACTCCCAGGCTGTAAATGTCAGCCTTCTCCATTAGGTACCCACAGCCACCATATTCTGGTGCAACATAACATAGAGTTCCTCTCATACTAGTCGTGCTGCTTAATTCCCGACTAAATAGATCTCCACTCCACATCTCACTCCCGACAGAGTCGGCATTCTTGTTCTTCCAACCCCTCCTAAAACTGAATTCCATGTTGGGTTCTCCTTCATTGTGGTTCTGTTGCCCAAATTTTCTGCATCTCCGGAACTGACAACTTCGAACCAAATCAAAACGTGGAATTCTAAAACCTTTCTTACACTTGGTTTCAAGCCTTTTTAGCTTACTAGTCTTCTTGCTAATTTCATCAAGGTGCTCTTCTTTCCACCATTCCTGCATCTTCTTGTGCTTCTTACAGGGTTTCCAGCCCCTTGATCCTTCAGTTTCAAAACCCTTCTTGGGATATTCAAACCCAGGTTCTTGGAATTGGTTTTCATTCAATCCATCAAGCTTATCTAACCGAGTCAAATTATCCAGGTTGATGTTCTCAGGAGCTCTCTTCTTTTCTTCGTCCCAATCAGGGTTTGCTGATGGGCAAATTTGGCTCCCAATCCACTCCCTGACATAATCTTTACTACACAATTCACCACTACCATCTTGTCTCCACCACCAATCCTTTCCCCACTGTTTCGTACCCACTGCATCATCAACAAGCACCGAGGCAACATTCAAATCCAACTCCTTACTATGATCAGTGCTACAAAGCTCATCATCATAAATCACAGCCTTGTTCCATTCTTCACCGCCATTTTCAAGGGTCGAAACCTCCTTACCCTTTGCAGTCCTACTATTATCATTCTCATTCGAAATTTTAGCATTGTAAGTAAACGAATTGAAGTTCAAAGCGCTCACATTGTGCAACACCCTACTATTTTTTGACGAAGAAGAAGCTTGCAAAGCAAGAGCAAAATCTACCTCGTTACAACTCTCCACCGGAGTCCCAATCGCCGGAGTTTTTCCTCCAATTGCAGCCAAATTACCTGAGAGCTCTTGGCTCTTCCAAAGCTCCTGACTCTTACCCAAGTCCTGACTAAACAAATCAACACCAAATTCGCCCTCAATCTTCAACCTTGACAACCCAAAATCCGAAATCTTCGCCCTATACTCCGAATCGAGCAAGACATTACTGGGCTTAACATCCCCATGAATCACCGGCGGATCACATTCAAGATGCAGAAAAGCAAGAGCTCGAGAAATCTCTAGAATTATCTCGAACCTTCTTCCCCAATTCAAATTCGAATTTTCCGCGAAAAGTAACTCCTGCAGGCTACGGTTCGGCATGTACTCGTAAACTAACAATCGTTTACTCTTCTCTACACAGAAGCCCACTAGTGAAACGACGAAAGGCGATCTCAAGCTCCCCAATATATGGAGCTCGTTCTGGAACTCTCTCTCCGTCTGCAACGACGACGAATCGAGCATTTTCACGGCGACCAGCTTTCCGTCCTGGAGAATTCCCCGGAACACCGTGCCGGACCCGCCTTTGCCAATCGAGTTGGCGTCGCTGAACTCGTTGGTAGCCGATTTGAGGTCCTTGTAGCTGAACCTCTGCAACTTGGCCAGCGATGAAGCGTTGGAGTCGAAAGGGCTGGTCCGAGAGCGGCGCACCAGAGAATACCAGAGGTAGTAGAGAAAATAGAGAATGGCGAAGACAATGACCAGAGAAGAAAAGGTACTGATGGTGAGGAAGATTACACTGCTCTTGGGTTTAGGGTTAGGGTTTGGAGGGAAGGGTTGTCTTGAAGGCATTGTGGGTTTTTCTGGGTTTCTAGGGTTTGGTTTGTTTGGAGTGAGAAAAAGAACTGGCAATGGAGGAGGAAGCGAAGGAAAGGTGGTGATGGTGGTCTCTGTATCCAAGGGAGGTTTTGCTTTACAGTTGGACAATCATTAGGATTATTATATCATGATTTTTAATTTTTTAGTTAATGAGTTAAGTGAGTTGAACTTAAAAGAAATGAATATTAAAAAAATGTATGATTAATAAAATAAGGGGAATGGGTGGGGATCCAAAGGGTGCTTTTGACTAAAGAGAGTGTTTTGTGGGTTGGACTTGGGAGGAAGAGAAAAATGGGAGGGAAGGAATGTGGATTACAGTGGTGGTGTGTATAATTACTAAACTATTCCCACTAGATTTTGTTAATAAAACTTAGAAAATATAGTTTATTAGAAGAAAATTTGTAAAAAGATTTACAAGAAAACTACACTAACGATCAAATTTTTGTAATTAAGATTCATCCGCTCAAGTCAACCACGTTATTATATACAAAAATTATGTATAATTTTTCTGTTTGTAAATGTCTAAATTTATTAATAACTCTCTATATTTGAAAATAATTTGAAGAAAAAAAGAATAATTTAAGAAGTGTAGCATGTTCTATATTGCTAACAAAGTAAAGATCTTGTCGATTTTAGCTTGGTTCAATTGATGTTTATACTGCTAGTAAGCTAAAATTATTACTAAGTTCAAAATCTTATGTATATTCTAAATAAAAATTGAAAAAGTGGTATAATTTCTTTTAGGGATTTTTTTTAATGGCAATATGGCAAAGAATAGTAAAAATCATTTGAAAGTAAACTCGTGAAAAATAATAAATGAATGAAATATTCTTGAATTTAGTTAATCCAAGATAATATAAGTTCAAAAATTAACGCAAACAACCAAGTCAATTGTCATATTGTAGTGTCAAAACACGAAAATAATCACAAGGCCGCATGATCTCAAAGTTTATTCTTTTAATCATGTGTAACAAGTCCCTCAAAGCTTAAACTCTTTTTTTCTTGGTAATCCAAAGTGAAAACATGCTTGTACCTTCTCTTTTTGTTCTTTTTCTTTTTTTCTTTTTTGAAGTTTCTTATGCAATTTGCACAAAAAGCCATCTAAAGCTTGTAACTTGCCATATTTCACTAAAGCCTAGAGTAAATACAATTCAACTTTGGCTCTCCAAGGAAGAAAGGAAAAAGGAAAAACATAAAGAAAAAGTAAAGAGAAAAGGGAAAAGGAAAAGAAAATCCTTGAATCAAGCATTGTCTTTGAGATGCACACCCCATCACTGGGTGGCCCAACTGACCCCATGGGTACCCTTTATGATCCTCATTCTATCACTACTCATTACTTTTCAGGTGAATTGTGGACTCCCTCTGTGTAATGTTTCTCTTGTAGCTGTGCTCTTCTTCCTTCAAAAGACTAATGGGTTGTGGTGCAGAGTCTTGCCTTTTGCTTTGGTGCTCAATTGGTAGCAAGCAAAAGAACATGGCTGGTGGAGTGTGGGACCATTCCACCAACAGGGAGGTAACGTTTGAGAAGTGGCACTTTGTGTTTTCTTCTTGGTGGCCTTAACCTTTATGTGCCCTAAAGTTTTCTTTTTTTGGTGTTAAATCATTGTCTATTCTTCATAATTAAGACATCCATAAATAAAGATTACCTTTGAGGTATACAGCAATACAATGCCATCAAAGATTCTGCTAAGACAACATAAACAAGAGTTTGAGGGCTGGTTGATTAGTCAGACAGTTCAATCTTATCTTGCTAGGTCGGGATTTGCAGTGACTCATATTTATTAGAAAACTCTTAGCAAAAAAGGAAAACTCGTTTTCCAACGATATTGCTACTGTTTTAATTCTGTAAATATTGTGTAGCATTAGTTTTTAGTTGATCATTAAATATTCTAATACTTTACATTGCTATTTTTAAGCCTCTTAACCATTTTTTTTATAAATATCCTATTTAATTTTATATCACTTAACATTTCTTGTTTTTGAGTAATATTTTTAAGTCAGTTTCTGTTTTTTTGTATTATTTATCGCTTCAGTCTCCATATTTGTAACTATTGAAACCCCACCCCTACTTTGATAACTGTTCTTTATCATACTAAAATAATAATAAAGTGGTTTTCTTTTTTTATTTTTGTCCTCTTTTGGGGCAATAATTTTTGCTATATTAATGGAAGAGATAAGCAAAACATTGGCCATGTGAGAACTACAAATATTTGAAATAGAATTCGTGGTCTCTGTAGTTCTATTCTAGCAAGCAACTTCCAACCAAATATACCCTATTCTTTAATGAGAATAATTTCATTCATGCGACAACTGGGAGACAATGTGTTAGAGAGATCAGGAATATTTTCTTTGTCATGGTGGGCTTTAAATAAAGAAATGTGAATTCAAAGTGATGATATACCAGCTTGAAATTTAAAGAGATGGAACTAGAAAATACAATAATTAAATGGAGGGCACCCAGATTGTAGAATGTCAAAGGTTTGACATTAAAGGCTACTACAATAGTTTTTCCAAGCTCATTGACAGATAACATTTGAACTGATGAAAACACCATCGTTTTCAAAAATTTAAAAAAATAAACTTTTTTCTGTTTCTTAAAATTTAGGTGTTATAAGAAATAATTTTTGTAAACAGTTTACTAAACACAGACTCAATCAGTGGCGGAACTACATTGGTTAGTGGGGGTGCTACTTTTGTATAATATTTCTATATATGGTATATATATAGTATTCTAGCAATATTCTCACATATTGGCTCCTTAATTTTTGTATTTGCACCCCTCAATTTATGTATAATCTTCCTTTAAGTAATATGTATATATAATTTTAGAAAAAAAAATCTATTTTACTTGGATCTCCATAGTTTAAAACTAAAGTTTAAGAGCATCTCCAACATAAACTAAAGTCTAGATACTTCATAAATTATTTTTTTTTACATACTCTAAGAAAAGAGAAAAAAGGAGGACAGAGAAAGAGAGAAATTGAGAAAGAAACTATTATTTAAAGTTTAAAGAGTTGCATAGTGTAGAGAGCTAAAAGTGCGTTAACTATTTTAGTTAGTTGAATAGCTACTCTGTTGGAGACGAATTTTAAGCATTTAGCTAGCTAAAATAGCTAACAAGCCAAGTTTAAAGAGCATATTAGAGCATCTCCAACACTACTAGCTAAAATAGCTAGTCAAAATGTACTAAAAAAACATCATCTCTATTTTAACTAGTCATTTTTTAATACATTCTCCAACAATGCCCTCTATTTTAATTAGTCACTTATTAAACTATTTATTTTTTAGCACACATTTCAAGAAAATATAAAAAAGCAGGAGAGAGAAAGAGAAGAATTGAGAAAAAAATTAATATTTCAAATTTAGAGAGTTGACTAGTGGCTCTCTACATTTAGAGAGCCAAAATAGTATTAGTTATTTTAGCTAGTGGGATAGCTAGCCTGTTGGAGTTGTATTTTGATGGTTTGGCTAACTAAAATAGCTAATAAACCAAGTTTAAAGAGCCTATTGGAGATGCTCTTAGAGTTGCTCTAACCTAATATAATATTAAAATTTTGTTATAGGGAATTATGAGATTTATTCATTATTTGTATACATTCAAATTCCTAATATATTAAATTCAAAAGTTTGTTTTTCTAATGGGCATCATCCAAAACTTAAAAGAAATTAATAGTTTGTGAGCTTTTAATGTGCACCGATCCAACAAATAGGTTTACTCGTCAAATACACACAAAAAAAAAACCAAAATAATAAATAAAACCATATTTTGTTGAAACTGTGTAGAACTTAGTTTTATTATTTCATGTAGAAAATTTTATGTTGCTTCAATTTAAAAATATGTTCAAAGAATATTTAAAATATAATCATTGTATCAATAGGTAAAAATTTTGTATTTCACATTTTGGCACTCCCAAGCCACAAAAGATGACCTAATCGTTGACGTGTCCCCATGCTAAATATGAAATTCAAGTTCGATCCCTTCTCATGCCCCTTTGTAGTAGTCATAATTCATTTAAATATATAAAGTTTACATAGTTTATGTGAACTCTATATGAGCTTGAGGAATAGTCGATTGAAAAACTAGATACCTTGTAGAAAAAAAAAAATTTTGGCACCTTCTTAAACAAATGTCTAGCTCCGGCCCTTAACTCAATTATTTCCAAACAAAATAAACCATAAAATTGGAATCGACACTACAAATCAAATAACATGTATTTTAGAAGAGAAACATTTTATAGCTAAGAACAATAACAATAAATTTTTCTTTTGTTTTCGAACAAGCTATAAGAGAAATATGCCAGAGGCTAAAACCAAGCTATTACATCCAAAGAGAACAACAGCCTAGAATGCAGAGAAATGCTAGCGACCCAAGTATAGAGTAGATGGCCTTTTAAGATGGAAAAGTAGAAGTGTATGTAAGAAATCTACTTATTTTATGAGGTGTTTTTACTCAACTTATTTAGTAACTTATAATTTAAATTTGTAATTTTTTTAAATGTGTTTGACTAATTATAAAAAAATAACTTTAAAAAACTGTTAATATTTAACACGATTTTTTAAAAAAACTATTTAAAAAAATAACTTTTTAAAGATAAGTTATAGCTTATAATTTAGCCATCCAAACATCTCTTTAGTTTCTTCTGTTCTTATTCAAATATTAGACCGTTGACTCTTTATGTGAAAAGTTTTTTTGTATATTCAGAATTATACCATTGTGTTCACATCTGTTTCTTACCTCTCTATTACAAAGCCTCTGCACTGTGATTTAGACGTAATTCTCCTATCAAATGTACATTACATGTTAATGACTCGGTGGAATATGTGAAAAGTCTTGTTGAAAGTGATCTCTCTCTCTCTCTCTCTCTCTCTCTCTCTCTGTGAAAAGTCTTATTGAAAGTGATCTCTCTCTCTCTCTCTCTCAAAGTCATATCATCATGGTTGATGTTGGCCTTGAAAGAAGAAAACAGAAAAGATGTTATTGTTATTAAAAAAAAAAAATTCCCACCCCCACCCTCCTAGTTTGGTGGACATAAGCTTTTGGGTATTAAATTATTAATATATCTTGCATAGTTATTGCTTAGAGCTCAATATTTTTTAGATGACAAATAGCTTGTTTTTGCACCCTCGATTTTTTTTTCAACTGGAAGGAAAATAGCTTCACACAAAACTTCCCCAATTGTCTTTTTTTATTTATTTATTGTATTTGTGACAAGTTGATCATGCCTTCAACTTCATGCATTGCATATGAATTATGACTAGTTAAAGAGAATGCTAACAGGAGATCGAAATTAAGACATCATGCTTAGCATAAGATCTAGTCAGTCACAAAGACATTCCTTGTGGTTTATTTTCTCTATTGTCTGAATTACAAAAGCATTAGTTTTATAGGTTTGAAATTTTATTGCTTATAACTAATCCTCTATTAGAATCTTATGTGACTTTGTAAAATATTTATCATTCTACCAATTAAGATGTGGTGAATCCATTCCTTTTTATGAGATTTTGCATAGAGAAGCTTATTTGGAAATTCAATTAAATGTAGTTGAAATAAGTGGATGAAAGTTTGTCCTTTCAACAATTCTATCCACTTTAGATTAATTGAAGTTGGATTCTCTTTAACAACATAGTCACAGTTTAAAATAATCTCTAACCATGTTAAAATAACTCATAATTGCAATATACAAACTTTTGGTTGGAGGATGATGGTGAAACTAAATTTTAAATCAAGTATTTGCATCTATCAATCTATGTCTTTATAATTGGTGTCTGCTTGCTCCTCCCTTTCCTCTTGAGCATGTCAAACGGACCAAAAAAATAGCATAATTTTTTGTCATTTTTATTTAAAATTGAATGAAAAACAACAAGAAGAATAAAAATGTTATCAAATGGGCTCAAAACTAGTTGAAAATTAATGTAATTTAGTGCACGAGCCTCTCCCACTGCAAAGTATGAGTCAAAGATGGTTAAATATACATAGCCTTATTCATAACATTCTGCTGCTTTTCTAATGAGTCGGTGACAATAAAATAACTTTACCACTACCCCATGACCAGCCATAACCAAGCAATAGAAGGTCAAATTTTCATTAATCCTTCTAGTGGTAAATCTTTTTTTGAAATTTTGAAATTATTTATTTATACTATATATTATAGCAATACATTGTTAGGTCTTTGAACTTCAAAGTCTTAATTCATTTTTTTTTAATTTTTTAAATTTAAAAAATACAAAAATACAAATATCTTAAAGCCATTGGTTATTTAATAATATAATAATATTTTATGAATTGTCACCCTTAGTCATTTAAGATAATTAAAATATATTAAATCTAGATATCAATATGTCATCATGAACTCTTTATAATCAATAGGGTAGCTAAATCTGACAATTTATTTGAATTTCTATAAATAATGCTCTTTTCAAAACATTTTAACTTTATATATTTGTGATTTTTTTATTGTGGATTAGATTTACTCAAACTTAATAAAGATGACATTAAAGAAGTTAACAAACTTATAAAACAATAATTAATGGAGAAGATAGACTACTTTTACTTTCTTCATTATGATTTTTTTTTAATGTGTATTGCAATATGATTAAGATCCTGTATATATGTGAAAAAACCTAGCCTTTGTATATGTTTTGTCCAATAGACTAATCATAATAATATTAGGTCAATAGGTAATGGTTATAAGCAATATTAAACAATTCAAAATAGAAGAGAGAACAAACCATACAACCAAGAACACACGAGTTTTTTTGCCGTAGAAATCTTAACTGGAAGAAAAATCACGTGTCCCCTTTGCCAGACAATAATCATGCACTATATCTTATTATTCAAACGGTTACAAGACTCTTTACAATCAAAATTTATCAACTCCATAATCTAATAATTGTTTTGACCTTGCTCGTATTCTCGATTCACCGTCTCCGTGCTTAACCACCTTTTAAATTCCCTTAGAATTAATTTCACGCCTTGAATTCCATCAAGACTCTTGATCTCTTCAATTGGGTTGAAGAAGATTCTTGCTAAGCTTTGTTTCTAAACCTTTTAAAAGGTAGGAAACACTTTTCTCTAAGAGTTTTCGATGTGATGGCTCAGATCTAGGTTTGGAGAAGTGTGTTGGGCCTTAAATAGGCAAAAAAAATTCTAGCATGCGATTCTCAAGAATCTAAAATCCGCACAGCTCGCTCACCGTTTTTTCCATCAATATATCGCAACATCTCGCAAGGATCCCTCAAAGTCATTTTCAGTAACCAATGCATTGTTTTTGCCCTTGAGATCCCTTGAAGTCTCCTTCATCATCCAAAATGTATCATACAAGACTCTCTTAGCATGAGCTTGCATGAATAAGATTTAAACAAGACTTGGCACAAAATTTAGTTAATTATATAACCTTACAATATGTTTAAGTACAAGTTCACTAAAAATGAACTAACTACTTATAAATCATGCAAATAACATACAGATAAAAAAAGGTTAGTGATGTTTCGTTACTAGAAACAAATAATGATTTTTCTTAATTCACTTAACATTGTATGAATTTATTCAATTATATTATAAAATTACCCATAAAAAGAAAAAAAATCTAGAAATCCCAATACAGTTAAAAAGTAGACAAACTTTCATTAAATAGTTTCACATGTACATTATTTAAGCATAGAATTAAAAGACTTACATATACTTAGTTTAATTATCTTATGAAAATTCAATTAATCTCCTTTCATTAATTTATATTTTCATATAAAAATTAAGTATAATAATATTGTTTTATTAATTTGAATGACTATTTCTTGACATATATTAGATATATATGTAAGATCTATGGATTGAATAAATATATAATGGTGTCCTAGATTTAACTTTTTTTTTTTTATAATTTATGTTTCTTTCTTTCGAAACCTAAATATGGCCTCCTAATAAATAAATATATATTAAAAGTGTGACTTATAATAGTTATGATGTAAATTTTTTTTCTACATTTTTTATTTTTATGGCTATTAGATTTGTAAAAAAAATTGCAAAACAATATTTACAAATCAAATTATAATTCTATATTTATAGTATGTGCATAGCACAGATTCATTGCCAAATTTTAAATCAAGTAGTTGCATCTATTAATCTATGTCTTTATAATTGTTGTTTGCTCTACTCCTACATCTCCTTTTGAACACGTCAAAAGGGTAAAAAAATACATAATTTTCGTCATTTTTATTTGAAATTTTTTGAAAATTGAATAAAAATAAGAATAACAATAAAAATGTTATCAAATCGGCTCAAAACTTGTTAAAAATAAATGTAATTCAGTGCACAAGCCCCTCTCACTGTAAAATATGAGTTAAAAGATAGTTAAATATACATAACCTTACCAATAATATTCTGTCATTCCGGTGAGTCCATGAAAATAAAATAATTTTACCACTGCCCCACGCCACCATAACCAAGCAATATAATAAGGTCAAAATTTCATTAATGTGGTAAACTATTTTTTTGAAAATTTTGGATTGTTCATAGTTTATTATTAAAAAATTGTAGACCGCTAAACCGTTTATAACGGTCAGTATCTCGAAAATCCGTTAACTGAGACAGCACAAAGCTCGATCTTCTCGGCTCTCTCCCTCTTGCGCGCGTTTTGCCGTCCAAAAATAGGCAAAGGGCACTCTCTCTCTCCATCAAATGCAAACCCTAGTTTCTCCATTATTTTGTTTTTTCAGCGGAGGATCATTAGAGAACCAGATTGAAGAATTTCACTGTAAGTGAGTGCCTTTCATTTTTTTTATATGATTTCATGCAACAGAACGGATTCATGGATTCTTTTTTCTTTATATTATATTTTTGGACGTTTTGGAGTTTAATAGAAATTAAATAGGTTTGTTTAGTTTTCACTTTGATTGAGGGCATTGCAGAAAATGGCTGCCATTATCACAAATGAAACCATTTCATTTCATGCAAATTTTAAATTGGTCGTGTTTTATTCAATTGAGGTGTTCTTTAATTTCTATAATGGTCCCATTTTCGTTAGTTGATGATTTTTGTAAAAAAAAAGTGGTAAAACTTATAGTCACGGCTTGTGAACTTGGATCCTAAGTTGATGATTGCTTTAAAATGACATATGAAACACAAGGAAGATATTCAATTGGCAGGGATTTCCACGTTTTCCCTGTAACAAATAGCATTAGGATTCGTGGTTCATCTAATACCATTTTCCCCCTTAATTACGTTTTTCATCGTTTTTTGCTTCAACTTCTAGTCAGCTCTATTTTTTTTTTTATTTTTTTTTTATTTACATTCCTGAATTGGTGATTGAAGGAATTGTGTCTGGGTCTGAAAAATGTTCCAATGTCATTCGAGTCTAGGGTTCATTGGGCCCTAAACATAAAAACTGATTTTGGCTTTGAGAAAATTGATGCCCAAGATATAGGTCATCATCAATAGCGGATACAAATAATCAGGAAATCCAAAAAATTGGTCTTTGTAGTTACACTCCCCCTTCGTGATTTTATTGAAGAAAGGACTCGTAGGAAGGCCCTTCTTATCTCCCATTTTGGCTAATAATAAAGAAGATAAAATGAGACGATTATGATTATTGAGACATTGACAATTTTGACACCTTAAGCATTTTGTTACATACAACCAAGTAATCATCTGCATTTTGTTCAATGTTGACACATCACACATAAATTTCTTTTCCTAATGAGTGTTGATTTGTTGGCTGAGCAGAATAACTTAGAGGCTTATTATGACAGTTAGCATGAATACGAGGTGTTTAATCATGTAATAGAGTTATCATGACAATCTGAATGTTTTACTTGTAGTGCAGGGGTTCCCATTGATATGGCACTCTGTTCCCATTTGCAAATTGGGGTATTTATCTGCTTGACTTGAATTCCTCCAGTGGACACTGACAAAGAGATAATCTTACAGTGGTTACCTATGAAATTAGTTTTACAAAATGTTTGACAGTAGTTATAAGTCACAGTTTATGGGCGGCCAGAGAGAGAAATTTGTCAGGTATGAAATGTACTACATGTACTGTCATTGTTTAGCAGGAAAAATACCCAACACAACCCCCACCACCAACCCCAACCCCCCCCCCCCCCTCTCTTCTCCCCATCCAGAACGATAGGTGTTTCTGTGGCTTTGCAAATATTGTTTGAGATTTGATCTGTTGCCTGGATGAAGTAGGATGTGTTATCGGCTTTTGTCATGCAAACACATTAGTATTTTTTGCTATCGGTTTTTTTGCCTCGATTTGTTAAATTCCATAGAGCATGCAAGCTCTTGCCTGTCAAGCTTTCTGTTTATTTGGAATATTTAAGTTCTCTTAATGGACTTTGCATAACAGATACAACTTTAAGGATTCCCGCAGACGTGCACTTCTTTGGTTCTCTGTCCTTGTAGATTGGCTACAGCTTTGTGTCTTAAGCAGCATGGTTATTACAAATTTTTTTTTGTAGGTCTTCAAATTCTATGACTGCATAAAATTCTTAAAGTTTATTGCAAAGTATCTTTAACTTATATCTGTAGTGCTATTATTAAGTTATGGACAGTACGATATATCTGTGACAAAAGAATAACCCTCTTGGTGAGATAGATTCCCAGCATTTAGTGATTACTCATTTATTTTGCTAGTTATCAACTTTCTTGAGGATGCTAAATTAATTTGGCCTTATATTTTAAGCATGCTGAATTTTGTTCACTACTGATCCATTTTAAGGTTGAAAAATGCTAGCTTTTCTATATACAGTGTCTCTCATTGTTTTGAAAAAATTCCCAATTTGGTCATCATATAGAACATCAACATGAGTGAAATTCATGGCATTTCCTTTTACTATGTACCCCCTAGTGTGTATCTGGTTTGTGAGAATTTCAAAAGTAGACGTATATAATTGTTGTTCAGAACTGATGTTTCAAGATGGAAGTAAGTTGCAGAATGTGGCAATGCAGGAATTACTGTGTACACGTGAAAATTGCTTTGTCTGACTATGAATGCATAATCTCTAAAACTCTTATGTTGATAAGAGAAGTCAAAATGCAATGATTGTCATTTCACTTCAGTAATACCGACCTGGAAATGAATATGCTTTGCTATTTGAATGACACTTTCTTTCCAGGTGACAAATAACATCAAAAGACGATTTCTTCAAGACATGGCATATTATTTCTTTTTCCATTTAGCACGAGGGTTTTAGTGAATTTGGCATCTAATTTTGTTATGTGTTGGCACTTTTTTCAATTATAGGTTGGATGAATTGGATTCTAGATTATCATTTTCATCTGATACTGGGGGAATGAAGAGATGCGGATTTAGCATAGAGGGACTGACCTCTGCTGGACGTTCAAAGAATAATCCATCAAAGTCAATTAAGATAGGAGTGAAAAGAGGATCTGAAGGACTTATGACATTTGGTCGCTCACTAAGAACTGGAGTCACCAGGGCAGTTTTCCCAGAAGATCTTAAGGTGTCTGAGAAAAAAATTTTTGATCCTCAAGACAAGTCTCTCCTATTTTGGAACAAGCTTTTGGTCATATCATGTATTCTTGCAGTGTCAGTGGATCCTTTGTTTTTCTATCTTCCTGTTTTCAACCTTGATGAAAGTTGCCTAGGCATAGATTCAAATTTAGCATACACAATTACAACGTTGCGGTCAATTATAGATGCTTTCTACCTTATACGCATGGCTCTCCAATTCCGGACAGCTTATATTGCTCCATCATCTCGGGTTTTTGGACGAGGTGAACTTGTGATAGATCCTGCACAAATAGCAACAAGATATTTACATCGTTATTTCATCGTTGATCTTCTCTCTGTGCTCCCGTTACCACAGGTTTGACGATCATGCTTCAATTAATTGCTTATAAAGATTAGGTACATGCATATGTGTGTGTCTCTGTGTGTGTGTGTGTGTTTTTTTTTTGGGGGGGGGGGGGGGGGGGGGGGGGGGTTGTTATGCATATCTGAAATTCTTTTTGTAACCATGTCACTATGTCCTCTTTCAAATTCGTAGCATTTGGTATATAGAATTCTTCAGTGGATTTCGAATTGTCTGATGCAACCTTATCCGAGGTGTGATGCTAAAGGAACTATAGGAAGTGATCACTAGAGATTTTCTTGTTTCTCTCTCTTCTTTTTCTTCACTTTGATTTTATGCAGTTTTAAATCTTTCAGAACTCAACCTGTTGGAGAGCGTGATATGCACAGTTGGACCCCTTTCCTAACAGTTTAAGCTTTTGGGACTAGCTGTGCTCTAACGCGGTATCAGAGCTCATGTCAGGAGAGCTCTTGGGTTCAAGTCTCCCTGTCTGCATTCGTTTCCCTGTTTTGCATTCTGTTTCACTGATTGTTTGGAAGTTTGCATTTCCATGTGCAAGATTGGGTTGCATGGGAAGGAGGGTGTTGGAGGGCTTGATATGCATTGGTGGGCTCCTTTCCTAAAAGCTTAAGTTTTTGAGACTAGTGGCGCTCTAAGATAATTTAATAGTGGCAGTGGCAACTGACTATAGTATCACAAGCACCGTAGCAAGTTGCAACAATATTGATACAAGGCAACAATTATCACAACAATCCAAATATGGTAACTAGTCAATATAATTAATTGTTAACTAGTGACTTATTTTGTCAATCAAACTGAAAAGGTTAAAAACAACTAGGGTTATGTCTCTTAGCACCCAGCTTGGTGGTCAACATCTAGTAATGGCCTTTTGGGCTTTGAAGAAATTCAATTTACTTGTAATTGTGATTAGCATTTTTATCACTTTGCAATTTACCAGTTATTACCTCCCCCTGCCTTATAGAGCTAGGAGCACCCTTAAGGCAAGTTCCTGCCACTAAAACATTGGGAAGGATTCAGTGAGCGTCTTGAAAGCTTTTTTACATGCAACCCCCTTCATACGTGGACAAATAGACAAACATTATGGGGTGTGGATGGGCAAATAAAAGGGAATGCGTAGAAATAAACTTGACAGGAAACAAATACACATGAGAAACGTGAACTTAATACCTCCTAAGACCAAAGGTTTGACCCATGCTAGAAAACCAGTTACCTTAAAAGCTTAAGTTTTTAGGGAATGAGCCAAACAATGCCATTGGTGTTTTTTTCGATAGTTATTATCGTAATGATTTCATGAGTGTTATTGTTGGTGACCTTTCTCCTCTTCTAGAAAGTGTCTGCCATCTTGATGATCTCACATTTTGGCAAGCTACGTCATGCTAACATGTCATAGCCTTGATTGACATAAAGAGTTTTTTCCTTTTCTTTTTAAATTTTTGAGAACTCTTTCAAGCCAATTCCCAACTCACTTTTAGATTGAGTTACATGATGATGACAAAAAAGTCTTCATAGTAAGTAAATGGCTAATCATCTCATGGCTTACATGATAGACTTCCTAAACTTAGAATATGTGTCTTTCATGTTACAAGTTTTTTGTAAAATAATTTATGAAAAATTCCTGCCTGCCCAGCGATTATTGTTTTCTTTAATTCAAAAGTTCTGTTGCAGAGTCTTCAAATGATTCTACTGAATAAAGTTATTGCTTCTATAGAAACAAGTTATCAAACAATCAACTTATAATTTGGTATATGTTGCCCCTATCTGTTCTCTGTTGATTGATGTTAGGGATCACAAAAAAGTTCCCTTTTTTTTTTTCTCACTTCTAACTTCTCATTATGTGCAGATTGTAGTGTGGAGGTTTCTTCAGGAACAAAAAGGTTCAGATATCTTGGCTACAAAACAGGCTCTACTGTTAATTGTCTTTCTTCAATATGTCCCCAGGTTCTTTCGGATAGTCCCGTTGACTTCCGAGCTCAAAAAGTCTGCAGGTGTCTTTGCTGAAACTGCTTGGGCTGGTGCTGCATACTATTTGTTGTGGTTTGTGCTTGCTAGTCATGTGAGTGGCTAAACAATTGTGTTTAGGCATGTCAATTCATTATAGTTCATTTTCACTCCATCACCCTTTTCTCATTTTTTTATTTATTTTCTCATTTGTTTGGTTATTACATGTTTTGATATTTTTTTACTAGTTTCCTGAGTATATGCTCTGCTGAATTTGCCGGCCCCTGCTGGCAGAGTATGTGACAAGATTTCCATTATAAGCTTATTTGATACGATTACATTTAACAAAACGAATTCCAAAGTGGTTTCACATGGCGACGATGGTCTCCAGCACACGTACATGTTATTGAGTCTGCAAATTCCTGAATCAGATACAAAAGAGCCTCTCATCACACACTACTGTGCTTTCCTTATATTTCTGGTATTCTAGAAAAATTGTATCATGCCCTCATATGCAAAAGTCACAAAGTTACACAAAGATTTTTCCAAAGTGAATCGCTAAAATTTCTCATTCCTTGCTAACTGATAGTATGCTTTTGAGATCAAATTCTGCTTCAAAGTCCAGTACCATAGCCTTTCTAATTGTTGCCAGCACTTTAGTTGTTTTATCCGCTCTTGGCTGATGGTTCCAACAATAGAGGAATGCTAGTCTTGTCAAAAGATGGACCAACATCAATGTACATGGTTAGAGAATGCACAAGAATACATTAGTCTTATGAATAAGATTGCATTTCCTCTTAAGAAATATAATCATATTCAGAACCCTCTAACCATGGAATATGAAAATTGAGGCGAAGAGTAGCATTTCCTCTATTGTTGGAACCATCTTCATGTAGAATTAGGGTACTTGAGGTGAATATTACATCGAGGAAAATGAAAAAGATGAGATCCCTATTGAACTTTGAAGTGTCTAAAACATATAGATGTATCTTGTTTAACAAAACTATTTAATAACATTACAACCAAAAAAAAAATGCCGGATAAGTGGCATAAAAGTATTTTACTACCTACATATAACCAAAAATATTCAAAGTTGAATAAATTAGAGAGGCAACAATGGAAGTGATTTACTTATTACAGAAGCCAATTGAAAGTTTCGGATGCTAGGTTCTCCAAATTATGCTAGGACTACACCTTAAAGATTAGGAAACTTTGACCCTTTGACTACTAGACCTGAGTAAACCACATAATTACCCAATAACATAACTTGACCTATAAGATGACCAAGTGGGACACCTACAGTCCCTGTCCCGCTATTTGCAAAATTACCAAATACCACTAACTACTAAAACATAGAGACAACTAAATCTATCCAGCAGCATTCTAACCTACACAACACAAAAATAAAACCCAAATTAACTGTCCACTTGATTATAAAAAGCCACAGACATGCTCCATGTAAAGTTTCATTTCGTCCCTTTTTTCCATAATTTGCGTCAGATGGTTATTGTTTTATTGATGCCTCGGGTGCAGATTAGGAGCTAAGTCTAGATTAGCTCTCTCTCTCTCTCTCTCTCTCTCTCTCATGGAAATGGAAATGTTTTCATTAGCAGAATTTGCTAGAATTGTTCATCCTGCAACCATCTATTAAGTTGATTAGAATGCACAGAGCTTCTACACTGCCTGACTGTAGGTTGGTGCTTTATTTTGGTCATATTCCTTTTTGAAAATGTTGCTAGTGTTCAGCAGGTACAACAGCTCAGTAAGCATTATAATAATTTATGATACACTTGAAGATGAAATGCTAACCACTTGGGACACCCTGTGACTGAAGTACACAATAAGATTTCCTGGCTGTTTTTCAATACTTCCTTGCAGTCCCAGCACTGATAACCATTGAAATATGTAGTAACTGCTTGGGGTTACTTTTGTCATAACAGAGTGTTTAAACAGAGAATGAGAGAATTATTCACTTGTCATGCATTTCACTTGTGTTGGGTGTCTTAGACCCTTAGTATGGTGTTTTTCCATCCTTCATTCCAAAATTGCATGCAGTTCATTGAGAAGAGTTGGTAGTATTTGAATTAGCCAGTTATGCCTTACACGTGTTTGTTTCCAAATTGATGTGTAAGGAATTCATCATAATTACCAATGGGAATCATTATTGAATTTTACATGTCTTTTCTTTAAAACAAGCTTAAGAAAAATGAATAATTCATGTAAATGCCTGGATAAATGCAACAGCTACATTAAGGATTGTGTGCAAGGATGCCCTGTTAAGTGCTAGGAAAATGTAATGACCTATTCTTAACCTTCCATAAAATAATGGATGAAGTCAATACATGTAGGACATAAAAAAGGCCCACTTGTGAATTTTAAATATTCCTAATGTAGCATAGGATTCATTCTTTCCTATCCATTTACTGTTTTGAATACAAGAGCACTGTGTACGGAAATCTAAGACAATAGTTTGCAAAAGTGGCTGCCTAAAGTATAATTTAAGTACTCTTGAGTGTGTATTGAAACCATACTATTACTGTTTCGTGTATTCTTTTAGATAGTTGGGGCTTTCTGGTACCTATTTGCTGTGGAACGTAATGATACATGCTGGGAGAAAGCTTGTATAGATAGTGGAAAATGTGAAATGAAGTACTTGTATTGCCAAAATGATGACATGGAAGGTTTCAAGGACTGGAAAGACATTGGACGTGATATTCTTGATTCAAAGTGCTCAGTTAATGATGAAGATCCGCCATTTAAATATGGCATCTATGCACCAGCTTTATCATCTGGAATTGTCGCATCCCAGGATTTCTTCTCTAAATACTGTTATTGTTTGTGGTGGGGTCTACAGAATTTGAGGTAAGTTACCTTTTCTGTTCTCTGCTTGCAATGATATATTATGTTCTAGTTTTTGGCAACAAAAATGCTTCTTCTTTTCCTGGGCTTAGATTTGTTAATTGCAACTTAATTCAATTTTTTTGGGCCCCATGTCAATGGGCGATACAATGGGGTGTAGCCCTCTCCCTGCTCATGAACTTCTCTGACTTGGATGAAGGTAGGATTTGATCCTAGGATTCTGTTGCGACTACCAAGAAACTTTAGTAGTTAAGCTAACCAGCACCTATAAATTTATTGCTGGAATGTATGAACTGTCAGGCATCTAAGTCTGAGGTAAACTGCCAAACCAGCGGAGCCCACTTTTCAAGGATTGGCAGATTGCCCACTCTTAATTATGCAGTGGCTCAAGTCGGTTAACTCCTGGGTTTTTTATAATATTTTTTGATAAGTATTATTGAATGCATATAGTACGTTCTTATGTTTATATTTCAGTCCTAGCCTAATATTTTTAGGCAGATTATTAGTGAATGACTTAACAGGGTTCATTAGTAGTTCACAAGTTCACATTACTCATGCTCTAACATAGCTGTAACTCAAAGGTCACAGAATTACTTTCAAGAGAACTGCTGCAGTGAACCTGCAGAACAGCCTTGGGTGCTTCTTCATCCAAATTTCACTGCTTATAAAAACAAATGGTCAAATGTGCACTTTTCCTGTGGCAAAAGTTTTACCTAATACCTCTAGATCAAAAGAAATTTACTGAAGCTTTTACCATGTCTTTATGAAGTAGTACATGAGAAGTATTGATTCTATCAGAGGTTGTGATTCTTTATTAAGTACCATACAAGAACTTGTGATCTTAGATGAAGTTAAGGTGGTGAATAAATCCAATAATGACTTGTTACAAGCTCAATCATTAGACATGTATAGTATTTGTGAACCCATGAAAACCTCTTCGCAAGTGCTTAAAGCTCAGAGCTCTGTGCCTTACTAGGCATGATGTATTAGAGCTTTCCTGTATGAGCTATAAATTTGAATTTCCATTAGCTTTCCTCCGTAAGAATTATTTAGAGGTTGCCATTCTACATCTCTGGCACTCCATGCTCACAAAAAAATAAAAGTGGGGTTTCCTGTATGCCGGGGTTTCCTGTATGCCTTTCTTCATTTTCTTATACGTGGTTTCTGTTTACAGTTCGGGCAATTTTTTTAATAGATGAAACGAAAGGAATGCTCTATAATGGTAGTTGCAATATGTTATTATTACTTTTTTTCTAACGCATGGGCAAAAGATTGAGGGAGAAGATACGAAATGAATAAAGAGGAAAGTAACCAAAAACTTAGAGAAGGAAATAACCAGTTATGGCTCTATGTCATCTTTCGAGCACCAGTCAGACATTTCAGATATTGACTCTTCACCGAAAATTTATACAAGGATGACATCCATCAATTAGACACTCGAGTTTCCATATAGTTGTATTTATGCTTTTCTTACTGTTTTGGTTATATTGCCTAAATGCTACATATGATAAATGCAACTCTCCCTTAGCTATGGAAACAATTAATATGCCAAATGCATCAATATTCTCATAGGTGTGACAGTTTTTTTTATCTATTCAAATGCTATAGCCCTGTTACCAGACTAGCTTTTTATTAGCAGTAAAGTGGTCCCTATAAGAAAGGTGGCAAAAGGACAACACAAAGGTCCACTGATTTGCTAAATAGCGGTTGCCCTAACCCATGCTTGTACAAATAAATATTCATTCTGTGCATTTTGAGTGGCCCCCACTAGAAAAATGACACAATGATAGTTGAAGCAGTTAAATAAAAAGTCCCCCCAGCAATTTTTCTCCAATATTGTGTAGCTTTTAATTTCGTTCTCTCTTTGGTTTTTCCTTTTCTTGTGTGCTGTCTAGTGTGGTCAACAGAGCTGATTTTCTCAGTGTATGTATGTTTCCATTGCCTCATTAGTTTAACTGGTTTTTTTATATCATTCTTCACAGTACACTTGGTCAGGGGCTCGAAACCAGTACCTATCCCTCAGAGGTTCTCTTTTCCATAGCAATTGCCATATTTGGGCTCATCCTCTTTGCTCTTCTGATTGGGAACATGCAGGTGCGTGCAAAACTTACTTTCAGGGGATTCATACATGTTGATCCATGTTGGTATTTACTTGTTTGATTGTCAATGAGGAAGCTCATCATGGTATATTAATTTGCTTTGGTAATCTGTGGAACCATGGCGATCTTATTGGAGAAACTCTCAGGCATGAACTGCATTTTGCATAACATTGCCAATTTACCATAAGTAATTTTCATGTGTATGATCATGGATTTATACCTTTTATACAAATTCTAAAAAATCTAACTTAAGTGATAATTTTTATGTTCGTTTATATTAGTTGAACTGGACCTTAGTATTAGCTTTTGTACCCATATTACTTCAGTTAACTCTGATGCTTGCTTTGGAGGTCCATAGAAGGATTTTAAGTTCTAAGGTACTGAGATTACAGACAATGGTTACTGTTTGACACGGTAATTGGAGGTGAGATCAACTACAACTGTAGCCTGGTGACCCGGCTTTGGAGATCTTTTAACTGAAATTGAGCAGTGAGGGAGAGAGATGTAGTTCTTTCTAGACATATGAAGTGACAGGTGTGCACGGGGAAGACTTGTATCCTTGTTCTGATGGGGTTTACGGTTTTCTTTTCATTACGAAGATGTTCTTGGAGGGTAAGGCAGTATCCATTCCGTACATCAGATGGCCACAGCAGCTAATTCTGTGAATAATATACCGTTACATTTGGAATCTTTCTTTTGGGTTGAATGAGTACAATAACATCACATCGCATTAATTTTCAACAGTGGAAGTACTCAATTTGAAGGTTACACACATTTCCCTGTGCTTTGGTATAGTATTTCTGAACTTGCTATAGGTCAAACTTCTCCTTCCCCCTTCCAAAACAAAAAAGGCAGCCACAAAAATAGAAAAGACCAAAACATGTATCATCATGTAATTCCTATCAGTCACAAGCTTAATTATTGGGCTACAAGTTTGTGCAAAAAGTTCAAATCGTTTTAGATCTTGGGCATGCTATTGTTCCATTTTATTCTCAATTTTACCACCCATTATTATTTTTTTTGGCATTTAAGTTGTGTTTTCAAGTCCATAAGTTCTAATTTTTTTTTTAAATATGAGTTAGGTGCCGTTTTTATGTGTCTAATTTTGCTTTGTCTGAAACTTGGCTTCTCTTAGATTAGACCAGAGCATTCATAAAATTTAAGTTTTTTAACTCATGTTTGGAAACATACTACGCTTCTGTTTTCAATACAGTAGGTTTTGCAATGCAATTTTTTTTCTTTCTATTTTTCCCTCACTTTTTTTTATTAAGAAGAAGAATTATAACAAAACTAATGAATTTATAATGCTATCTATATTATGACTAATCAATAACAATTTTCTAAAAGAAAATTGAGTAAAGGGCATAGGGCATCAACTGCCAAATTTACTAAGTCGTCATTAGTTTATGCTTTTACTTGATGAATTCCCATGTAACAAACATAGAAGGTAATCGGAGAAAATTTTCATTTTAACAATATTATGTTTCCCTGAATATTTATTTTTACAAAAGAGAATCCCTCTTCTATCTAGAAAAACATCAACACATTTAAATATGATCTACATAAACCTACCCCTAGCTTTTGTGTTTAGAGTATGAGGGATACGGGATACTGCACCCTTTGGTTCTTGTTTCACTAACTGAAGTGATCTATTTTTCAAGTATAATTGGATTTTACACACAAGTTTATGTACCAAATGCACGTATGTGAACTTCTGTGACTAGAAGCTTGAGGAGATTAGGTATTAGTGTTTGTTCTAGCACAAGGTTAATGCTGCTGGTATGGAATCTGCATAGAAGGATTGAGGATAGAGGCTCGAATCAGTTGTCTATCAAAATATGGGCACTTGTAGAAACATAACTATACTATTATTAAGTGAAAAAAGCATTTAATCAGCAACACTTATAGGACCCAGATAGAGGACAGCTCCCTGGCTCCCCTATCATAATAAATATGTTCTTAAATGATTTGTTGCAGTAATAGTAATTGTGCAGAAGATTCTAGTAGTGTTGAAGTTATTTATATTTCTTGAACTAGAACTCTCAAAAGCTAATTTCATGTAGTATCAGGTTAAGGGATTAGGGCCATTGCTTGGTGGAATGGTAAAAGCTCCCTCTGTCAAGTGTGAGAACCCAGAACCATGAAGGGAGTAGCTTAATGTCAGAAAAAAGCCAGAGGTTAGGTTTGTATCCAATCCGCCCATTCCAAGACCCTGGATTGACGGGAATGACATGGGTAATGGCTTTTACAGCCTCAATTCTATGGTTAGGGGATTGATACTTCAGATTTATTTGTGTATCTATAAGTACCACATGTTTGTTTATATATAGCTTGAAGAAACTTGATTGCATTTTGAGATGTAAATATATTTGTTGCTTGAAAGTTCTGTATGTACTTTACATTGGTATGATGATATTGTGTCAACAGATGGTCGTGTTAATGTGCTTATGAATATGTTTGGACTAATATAGTATGAATGGACCAATATAATGATGTCTTTTCTAATCCTATAGAAAACCTGAATTTGCCAAATGCTGATAAAGGGGCAGCACCGTAGTGACCTCTATTTCTCATATCAAACCTGAGGTTCCTTGATTAAAACTAATAAACATGAGCGTTCACACTTCTTGAATAACTTGCACAGTCAATTTGACACAGCCAGGTCAGAGAATTATCATCAAGTCAGTTGACTTTTCCATGTTTGTAGTTCTAGGCAGTCTATGAGATCACGAGCATACATCAGTTTTTGCCAGTCTAACCAGCTGGTTCATGTCTGGTGATGCTATCATCAACAACTTACTTAACTACAATGAACTCTATTTCTTGGTTGTAATTTTAGGAACCAACCTCCACTGGGTCATCGATTAGAAGTCAATTTTTTATTTGATATTATTTGCTTAGCATTATAGGCAGGTAAGAAGGCTTGAAGCTAAATTTATCTTAATGCCTGAGTTTTGGAGTTATCCTGTGATTCCCACAGACCTATCTTCAGTCTCTTACTGTTCGGCTTGAGGAGATGAGGATTAAAAGGCGTGACTCCGAGCAGTGGATGCATCATAGATTGCTCCCTCAGGAGCTCAGGGAAAGAGTTCGGCGCTATGATCAATACAAGTGGCTGGAAACAAGAGGAGTAGATGAAGAGAACCTGGTCCAGAATCTTCCAAAAGACCTAAGGAGGGATATCAAGCGCCATCTCTGCTTAAATTTGGTCAGAAGGGTAAGTATTTTAGATACTTTGTTACTTATTACAGTTTTTTAATTCATTACCATGTTATCATCTTTTCCAACAAGTATAAACACACTAAAGAAATGTACTCATTTTTTTGTAAGTACAAATGCAACAAAGAAATGGCACCAAGGGGGTGCCACCCAAGTACAGAAAACGAAAATACAAAGGAAGGCCTATAGACTCCATACAAGTGTTACTCAAATGTCTCTACAAAGTACAAAAATTGGTTCAACGAAGGATCAATTACACCGGAGAACCAACTATAAAAAAAAAAGGTCAAAATCTACTTTTCAGTCTAACAAAAGAAAATTCAACCCCCTCAAAAGTCAGGTTGCGTTCTCCCCATATGATCCACATAATTGCCAAGGACGCCAACGACCAAGACTTTTTCCTCCTCTTGCCCAATCTGGAACTTCCCCACTCACAAACCACTTCTTTTACCCATCTTGCGAACACCCAATGCATACCGATCAGTCCAAAGTTCCCTAACCATGTTACAATATCTGTGCTGCCTGGCAGAGATGAGTTTTAACAAGGAAAACTTCCATGATCTATATTCTCATGAATTGTCCTGGGTCTAAAGCCATGATCTGTAGAAATATAAGCAGCCACTATCCAAAATCCAGTTTGTGACACAACCACCTGTTTTGTTGTGTAAATGTTCTGTTCATAACAAACTATTTACCTGTTTCTGTATTAGCATGTGCATTTTTGAAGAATAATAAAATGTTGTGTGGAACATTCAAGTCAAAAAATTGAAATATAACACAACGGAGAAAAAATGAAGTGATGCTGTTGAGACCCTAATGACCTCTGTGATCTATGTAGTGCATGGAATGCAAATGCTTGCAAATACTAATGACCTTCTAAGAGTTGTTGACAATGTGGTACGTGGGATTTGTAGGTTCCTCTATTTGCAAATATGGATGAACGGTTGCTTGATGCCATTTGTGAGCGACTGAAACCAAGCTTATACACAGACAATACATATGTACTCCGGGAAGGCGACCCAGTTGATGAGATGCTCTTCATTATCCGTGGCCGCCTAGAGAGTGTAACTACTGATGGTGGGAGAAGCGGATTTTTCAACCGAGGTTTCTTAAAAGAAGGGGATTTTTGTGGCGAGGAGCTCCTAACATGGGCACTGGATCCTAAAGCCGGTTCTAACTTACCACCATCTACTAGGACTGTGAAGGCTTTGACAGAGGTGGAGGCTTTTGCCTTAATAGCAGATGAAGTGAAATTCATCACCAGTCAGTTTCGGCGCATTCATAGTAGACAGGTCCAGCACACTTTTCGCTTCTACTCGCAGCAGTGGAGGACATGGGCTGCCTCCTTTATCCAAGCTGCATGGCGCCGGTATTCCAGGAGGAAAATGGCAGAGCTTCGTCGAAGTGAAGAACTCGAAGATGAAGAAGTGGAAGTCCAAGAAGAAGAAGAAGAAACTGGATTAATAGAGGATACTGCATCCAGTTTTGGTGCAACCATACTAGCATCAAGGTTTGCAGCAAATGCTCTTCGTGGTGTCCATAGGAGTCGTAGCTCAGCAAGCGGTAGGGGCTTGGTGAAATTGCCTAAGCCTCCTGAACCCGACTTTGATGCAGATGTTGCAGATTAATCAGTCTTCACACGTACAGTAGATGACAATATTAACTGAAATGCTGATTCTGCTTACTAGCTTGTTCCAGCTATGGCTTATGTATATTTCTTTGACATTCCTAATTGTAAAATGATGTGTTTTCTTGTAACGTTTGCTTTTTTCCTAACAGAGAATTTCTTCATTTGAAAGTAGTTCATGAGAGATATAAAGAGAACTCGTTCTCTATTTGTTTACTGGAAGACTAGTAGAGCATACAGAATGCAAGCTTAGCAAATTAACGAGTTTAAAAATATGTTTAAACTTGACTTATCAAAATGAACTGATTTCAATTGAGTTTTTTAATGAGTCAAACATGAGTTGTGCTCGAGTAGCTTTAGTACTTTTTACTACGCTATTTGGGATTGCTTATTTGAGAGTGTTTCAGTTTTAAAATTAACATGAATGGTTAGTTTTACAGCCAAACATGGGCTTAGGAATTATACTCGAGGTCTTTCTTTGAGGCTCACTCGTACAAATAAATTATTTTATGGATTCAAAACATCATGTCTGCATAATAATATAGTGTGTCATACTAATAATCAAGTGCCACGTGTTTCATGTTACAGTTTTTTTTATGTCATTTCTATGTGCAGATAGTGTGATTAATCACTTTCCTGTTCAAGTTTGTTTTTTTATTTTATTGAGTTAGTAAAAAATACATGAAGTGATCGGACACACCATGTTATCGTGTTGGTGTAGTGTCTAGCCCTACTAGATAATTTCTCCTCATCCACACGTTGATTTGTATATCAACTTCCAAATTTGCTTTCAAGTAAAAGTAACAATTCAATGCATGTCCTTATTTTAGTAGTTTTTAAAGCAACATTTGCCAAACACATTCACAACTATTTTTCAAAGCTGATTTTTTCACCACCTTTAAACATGCACCTTCAAATAGACTAAAAAGAAGGGTCAATTATTATTGAAAAGCTACCTTAAATTTTGAGTTTTGCATTAATTGGTGTTATCATTATTTTTTTTATTTTTAAGTACATGGGAGGCCAAAGCGTGGAAAGAGGGGACAGGGCTGGAACCCAAAATGAATGAGTGGAAGGCTAGATGTCAAACCACTGAACTAACTAATTCTTATACTCAATTTGGTGCAGTATTATTCATGTATACTTTCTTTGTGCCTTGCATTAAATATATGTTCCCTATACATTATTGATTCACACATTTACTTATGATAATATGGGAACCAATTAATAAAGAAAATTTTATCTCGTGGAAAATCATTCAATAGATTCAAGGGTACATATGCCTGACTTATGGTAAGTAGTTAGTTTAGAGTTATCAATACTATACGGTACCAGACAGAAAATAATATCAAGAAAGGGCTGAGTTATGTACCTAGCTAGATGGTGTCGAAAGTCGCTAACAAAATAAGAGTCTTTGCTTAGAGAGCCTGTTTGAACATTCTTCCAACAAAGGATAATTTGGCTAAGAGAAAAATACCAATTGACCTGTGTTGTGAACGATGTGATGCTAGCATAGAGTCTGTAATTCGTTGTTTGAAGGATTGTAGGGAGCCATCTTTAACATGGATGTCATGGCCTCTTGGTTTGAGAACTGACGCATCTAATGCTTTAAAGTGAGGCTCATGATCAAGACTTGTTTTCTTTGCTTTTTTACTGTTGCTTGGAGTTTTTGGAGCAACAGAAATTTTGCAGTTGATGGTGGAAAGAGATGTAATCCAGAAGTTATTTGGATTGTAGTTCGTGCCTATAAAGATGAAGTGATGGCATCGAAGAGTGAGAGGATCCTCTGATTCTAATGCTATAGTGGCAGAAGCTTTGAGTGCTCTTAAAGCTATCATATTTGCTAGAGAGTTGGGCCTCAGAAGTGAGAAGTATTAATATTGAAGGAGATGCTCTTCAAATAGCAAAGGCTATTAATTCTCAAGTAAAAGATTTTTCCTCTGTTGGACACTTGATTAATAATGCACAACTACAAACTCTGAGTTTCCTTTGGAGCATCTGTTCTCATGTCAAAAGAGGTGGCAATTGTGTAGTTAGGAGTATTCACGGCTTGAGTTGGGAAGTCAACCGTCACCTCATCCGATCAGATTAAATTGAAGAATTTTAGAATCGTATTCGACTCACAAAGTGATCGGGTTAAAAGCCCGCTATTTGAATTGAATATAACCGGATGGATCGAAATTCAGCCGTCATCCATCTAAAATTAATAGATAGAACTGAAAAATTAAGTTAGATCCGGCCGGATTGGTCGAATCGACAAATTTTTTGAACAGGCTAGGTAGTTCATGCTTTGACAAGGTTCTCAATTGATATTAATAGAGAGTTGACAAAGGCAGAGCCAAGAGTCACAAGCCCACCAAAATGGCCCAAATATAGGCTCATGAGGATGCCAAAGAGCCCACCAAGTTAAGAACATTGTAGGCCATGCATGAGCATTTAGAGAGGGTTCTAGACTTTTTCCTCACGTGTGTAAATATAAGAAGAGTGTGGGAGATTCTAGAACTTGTGAGAGGCTTCCTTAAAAAGCTTTGTACAAAATATCTTAGATATTTGTATAGATGATTCTATAAGAGAAATCCCAACTGTTGGATCAAAACGATCCCCACCGTCCATTGAGGAGGTGGACTGGTATAAATGGGGGATAGCCCCTCATTTGTAACCATCCAAGTATCAAGAAATACAAAGCATTCTGCAAGTTCACTCAAAGCTCTCTTTGTTCTCTTATTACTCTCTTGTTCTTAGCCTTATTCTTTCTATGTTCTTAAGGCTTACTTAACATCTTTTGTAGTCAAAGGTGTCTAAGGCCGTACGGGTCAAGGTGGGCAAGATTCAAGCCCGTGATAGTTGGTATCAGAGCTTCGGTTTGTGAAGGCTAAGCAATGGCAACGACTGGTTCAGATATCACCGAGCATGGAGGTGTTCACGAGAGGGATCCCCCCCCCCCCTCCTATCGGCAAAGGGCGGAAGGAAAAGTCAAGAGATGCATTGTCTTCCTTGGAGTCAAGGGTCATGAGGGTAGAGCTTGCCGTGGCTGATGGACGGGACAAGTTTGATGAGCTAGACCAAAGCATCGAGGGACTCAACCAACGTGTCGAAGGGATAAACAATGGGCGTGAGGAGTTCCAAGGGGAGATGCAAGGTGGCCTTAACACCATGGCAGAGCTCGTGAGGACCCAAATGGATGCTCTTAGGGAGATGGTCCAAGCCGAGATTACCGCTATAAGGGAGGAAATGAAGGAGATCAAAAGTGATTGGTTATTTGGCAAGATGGCTATCATACAAGGTACGGTTTCTTCCTCTCTCTCTCTTAAGGTTGACATTCCTAAACCCAAGTCTTACAATGGGTCAAGGAATGCTAGGGAGTTAGACAATTTCTTATGGAGCTTGGAGCAATATTTTGAAGCCACTAGCATAAGTAGTGATGATAAAAAGATAAAAACAGCCCCTCTCTTCCTCTCGGATGCGGCCACACTTTGGTGGAGGCGGCGGCATGCGGATTTGGAACGTGGCTTATGCATCATAGGCACATGGGATGACTTCAAGAGGGAAATCAAGAAACAATTTTATCCTGAGAATTTGGAGCATCAAGCAAGAGCCCGACTAAGGCGTCTCTCCCACAAAGGCACAGTGCGAGATATGTGAAGGAGTTCTCCAGAGTCTCTCTTTACCTTTATTGATGGGCTACAATCATAGGCGAAGATCAAAGTTCAACGGTGGGGACCCCAAGATCTTGCAACGGCCATCTCTATAGTGGAGTCCTTAACCGACTATAAGTAAGGTGAGTCCTCTTCCAAACCCAAAAATCAAAAGTATAATAAAGGCAAAAGTGGGGGAGAGCATGCAACCCAAGCAAAGGAGGGTGGACACAAACCATCCTCATCAAGCCACCACAAGTTCAACAAAGACAAGAAGAGTGGTGACAAGCCCAAGTTTACATGCTTCCTTTGTGATGGAAATCACTTTGCCCGTGACTGTCCAAAGCGGGCTAAGCTATCGGCTCTTATCCAAGAGGAGGAAGAGGAACGGCCCCAACTGGAGGAGACCAAGATGGGCTCTCTAAGGCTACTCAATGCAATCAAGGCCAAAGTGGATATGCCAAAAGCCGAGAAAAAGGGGTGCATATACGTGGAAACAAAGGTACGTGGTTTCAACACTCGTGCTTTAGTTGATACCTGTCGCACTGCGGTTTTTGAGTGTCCAAGGTCCTTTCAGCTCGGAGACCCTAAAGCACGGAACTCTGTCACTAGAACTCATCCTCCTAGAAGGACAAGTACGACTAGATTTGAAAATTTGTTTGACTAAGGGCTTTTTGAAAAAATAGGAGTTGCCACCTAACTTGGTTAAGGTGAGTTAGGGCTCGTAAAACCAAGTGTTAATCTGAAGATTAAACTTAGAGTTTTTGAAAATGATTTTGAAAATTCCCTTAAGAGAGGGTTTTTAGGAAAATAGGTTATTTGGTAACCTTTGGGAATATTTAAGCCCTTTTCGAAAATAACTCCATTTTGGTCTTTCGAAAACAGAATCTATGGTCGGGGGGTTGGTTACGTGTAGGGAAGATATCCTAAGATCATCACCCTACCCCGCCCTTTCGGTACCTACATGTCTAATCACCCTTTGTTCACTCACTAGAATAACTGATTACCATTGTCCAGTTAATATCCACTTTAGAATTTTGAAAACGGAGTTTAGTCATCACTTTTCGGATGAGTGATGCATGATGCAAGTTTTTGGAAGAAGTTTGAAAATAATGGGGGTTTTGGAAGAGTTTGGAATAGAAACTTTGAATTAATTAGAATTTTTGAAATAGGGATTACAGTTGAAATAAAAGTCATGACCGCATCATTTTAGGTTGCCTACATATCTCATTTGGCGAAAATCAGGTCAATCATGGTTCGGGCTAGAGCCCGATGGAGAATAGGCGCATTAGGGCCTTTGGAAGGTTTGAAGACACTTTAGGGTTTTTGAAAAAGTTTAAGACACTTTGAGGCCTTTGAAAAAGTTTAAGATGCTTTGAGGTCTTTGGAAAAGTCTAAGACACTTGGAGGTCTTTGAAAAAGTTTAAGACGCTTTAAGGTCTTTAGAAAAGTCTAAGACACTTGGAGGTCTTTGGAAAAGTTTAAGACACTTTGAGGTCTTTGGAAAAGCTTAAGACACTTTGAGGTCTTTGGAAGTTGAAGACTCTTTGAGGTTATTGGAAGTTGAAGACCCTTTGTGGTCTTTGGGAAATTTTGACTTGAAATTAGATGGTGAAGTGTTTTGAAAATGTTTTTGGATCAACCTAAAGGAGTTGTGGAAAAAGATGTTTTGGCATGACTCAAGAGAACTTGAAAGTGGTTTTTGGAAATGGGCAAGGGTTTGGAATCCTAGTATGGACAACTTTAGAGGTTGATCTTGCTTTATCACTCATCCTTGGAATCCCTAACCATGAGAGGGCTAGGAACACCTTAGGTTTGTGACATTTTGAAAACATTTTTTTGAGAACGCCTTGAAAATGGAGTATAAGAACATTCGAAGAGTTTATGGAGTTGGTTTTTTGAAATCAAGAGAGTGGGAGGTTTTGGAAAAATGGGTTATGAGAGTGGTTTTAAATTGAATAATCATTTAGAAAATAGTTCAAGAGTTGGAACCTTGAAGCATATTAGCCTATGTTGGGTTAGCTTAAGGTTGAGGGTGACTTAAGGTTCACTAACTTGGGTTAGGGTAACCTAAGGTGAGTGAACTAGGGTCAAGTTAACTTATGGTTGGATATCTAGGGTTAAGTTAACCAAGGGTTAGACAACTAGGGTCAAGTTAATCTGGGATTGGATAACTAGGGTCAAGTTAACCTATAATTGGTTAACTAGGGTCAAGTTAACCTAGGGTTGGATAACTAGGGTCAAGTTAACCTAGGGTTGGTTAACTAAGGTCAAGTTAACCTAGGGTTGGATAACTAGGGTCATGCTAGCCTAGGGTTGAATTGGAAAATGGTTTTGGAAGTTGGTTTAATGCACTTTTGGAAAGAGTTTTGAAAAACAAAACATGTTAGGCAATGGAGGCCATTCCAAGGAAGGTTTCCTCATGGCCATTATAACCTTTATCTTGACAAGAGTGGGGGTTTCTAAAATCAACATAAGGATGACAATTTTTGAAAAATCATTTTTGATGCAAAGATGGAGAGAATGCATTTTTGAAAATCATCTTTTGAGAAGGATTTTGAAAACCACTTTTTAAGTGGACAATTCCATCAAGAAAGGGTTCATATGGCCAAACAAAAGGGAGACCACTCAAGAGAGGGTTTTATGGATCCATTCCAACCACTACACTTAAAAGAATGGAAATCTTGAAAATTAGAGAATTAAAAAGCAACCCTTATGCAAATTAAATTGTCATGATACCAAGATGAAAGTTAGGGGATTAGTAGTAGGTCTTCTAAGGCAAAATTTTATAATCTCATCCTAAACTTCAAGCGGCCAACTCTTGGAACAATTTTTAAAAGAAGTGTAGAACTTAGAAATGACATAAAATTAAGAGCAATGTAAGCATTGTGAAACATGACAATAAACATAAAATGAAGCCAAGCACACATGATATGATCAAAATAGTAATATGCAAGGGGTCATGACTCACATACCAGGCTTTTAGGCTACACCGCATAAACAAGGGGCTCCTAGGCCATACTATCTTAAAGTAGGCTAGTGAGAGATCTCCCTACACAGTGGTTCTCACATGCTTTCCTCTAGGCATGATCTAAGAGCTCTCTTGGTTCAAACATGCAAGCAAGGGGGTGTTGAAGATGGGGATTTAAATAGAGAATAGCCTAAGTAGGCTAGTAGGCTAGGAGGGAGAAGAGAAGAGTGGGGGAGAGCACAAATGTAAAAGGGATACCACCTTTTGCCTTCACCACACTTGTAGTCTTCAATGGATGTCTTGATTGGAGCTTGAGTGACTTTAAGAGGGCTTGAGGGGCTAGAGTGGAGTGTGTAAGTGTGTATGAGGCCTTGTATATAGAGTGCATAGGCTCGAGAGAGGTAGAATCTAGTCCAAGTGATGGAGGGGTGGAATATATGTAAGGATTCGAGTTTCTGGAGTGATTTCAGCAGAACTTCGCATTAATTTCGGACCTTGAATATACAAAGGGGGAGGCCTCTATTTATAGGCAATCTGGAACAGGCCTTGCGCATGTAGGACATGCGTAAGTACTGTTCCATTACCAGAATGACACGTGACATCCTATGTACTGGTTAAATCTCGACCGTTGATCGAAATTCGGTTGATCTGATCAAAATTTAAGCACATGTGGCATACGTTCCATCACCGGGAAGGTTCCTCCAAACTTTGCCTCGATAATTGAGTTAATCGAGAAGGTTTCGGGGGAATTGGTCGCACTCGGGACATCCTCCCAAGGCTTCCAGTGAACTTTCATGTTTTCAGGAAGTTTGAATTATGTTTGGAAGCGTGGGATATCAGATTGGGAAGTGTGCCAAAAAGGTCACTTTTGCGGAGCGTCTGTGATACGCTCCGAGGGTGTTTGAAAGTGGGTGTCTTCGTTTAGTGTGATTGAGGCCTTCGGGAAGCGATCCATCCGATCGGACCGTACCGATGGAAAGTACTCTGGAAATACTTTTGGGAATTCCCAAATTTACACGTTTCTCAAGTCATTTGACAGTGTGTTTTGATTAGGGAATTGGAGAAAAGTCAACCTTGGCGGAGGGTCTGCGAGACGCTCCAAGGGTTGCTGAAAGTTACAGTTTTCACACCGTATGATGGAGGGCTTCAGGAAGCGATCTACTTGATCGAGCCGTATCGATGGAAAGATCTATGAACGAGCTTTCAAGAATTCCCTGATTTATGCATTTCTCAAGTCAGTTGATGGTGCGTTATAACTAGGGAATCGGGGGAAGAGACAATTTAGGCAGAGCGTCTGCGAGACGCTCCAGGGAACTTTTATAGGGTCGTGTGAGTTTAGTGTTGTAGGGTCCTCCTTAGGTTAAACAAGGGCGTGTGGTGAAACCTTCTGCTCGAAATACCAAGGCCGGTGCTGTTTCGGGGCATATTTGAGCTTCTAAGGGCAAAACGGTCATTTTGACCAGGGTTGGCTGGAAATGGTCAGGAATGGTTTGGTGTGTTGTGTTAAGTGTGTAGGGTTATTCAGGGATAGTTTTGGGAGAGTCTTTTACCGTTCTGCAGGGTTTGTATCGTGCTGAGGCGCTCAGGGGCAAAACGGTCATTTTGACCGGAGTGGGCCGAAATAGGACCGAATTTGGACCAAATGGATTCAGGGGACGCCTAATGGTTTAACAACATTTTGAAAGGATGGAATTATCGTTTTGAGGAATTTTGAACTTTCCCAAAACATGCATGGAGGCCTAAGGGGCAGGTTTGGTCATTTTTCACCGAGTCGGGCTAGCAGGCGCGGGTGTTGACCTAGGTGTTGGTTCCTGAGACCGCCCGATTTTGGAAAACTACCTGTGCAGTGTTGGTCTCTAAGAACGCCTGTTTTTAAGGAACTACTTGTAGGGGTGGTGTTGGTTTTTGAGAACGCCTGGTCTCAGAAAGCTACCTGGAAGGGTGGTGTTGGTCTCTGAGAATACCCGGTCTCGGAGAGCTACCAAATAACGGACATTCTACGTTGGCGGGCTAGCAGGCACCAAAAGTGAATCGTCTGGAATTTGATGAGGTGTTGGTCCCCGAGATCGCTTGATCCTGGGAAGCTACCTGGATAGCGTTGGTTTCTAAGACCGCCCGGTCCGGAAAACTGCCTGGAATGATGGTGCTTATGGCTCCAGCGGGTCCTCGTGGACTCGAGAAGCGACCAGTTGACTGGATTGGAGATTAAAAGGCTCGTCTTGAGCTTGCATGTGTTGTGATGTTGGAAACCAAATCCGGTAGGACCAGAGATTGCAGAGCGGGCAAAAATGGGATGCTTACAATACCAGTACTTCTCACAATTTTATTGAAGTCAAGGAGGCCAAAAGACTAGGTCTCCAATTCAAGGAAGAGCAAGGTTAGCTTAAGGTCGTCAACTCAGAGGCACGACCTATCTATGGAGTTACTCAGGATGTACGGCTACACATCGGGAATTGGTGTGGCTAAGTGGACTTCTCAGTGGTGCCGATGGATGACTACCCCATTGTGTTGGGGATGGAGTTCTTGGATGAGGTGCGAGTATTCCCCATCCCCTTTGTTGAAACTATGTGCATCAAGGGCGAAGGCAACGCATGCATGGTACCATTGGCTCAAGAAGCAACTTTAAAGGGTAAATCTTTGTCCGCCATGCAACTCTCCAAGGGACTTAAGAAGAATGAGCCAACATTTCTTGCAACCTTAAAGCTTAATGAAGACTCTTCTAGCACCATGAAAGGCATGCCAAGTGAAGTGGTGGAGGTGCTTGAAGACTACAAGGATGTCATACCCCGGAGTTGCCAGAAAGACTTCCACCTAAGAGGGAGGTGGATCATGCCATAGAGTTAGAGGTAGGTGTTAAGATTCCGGCCATGGCACCCTACCGTATGGCTCCCCCGGAGTTGGAAAAATTAAGGAAGCAAATAAAGGACTTGTTGGATGCTGGCTTCATCCAACCGTCAAAGAGTCCTTATGGCGCGCCGGTCTTATTTCAAAGAAAGCATGATGGGTCCTTTCGACTGTGCATTGATTATCGGGGGCTAAACAAGGTAACTATCAAGAACAAGTACCCCATCCCTCTCATCGCCGACTTATTTGATAGGCTTGGTGGTGTAAGGTGGTTCATCAAGCTTGATTTAAGATCGAGGTATTACCAAGTGAGGATCGCCAAAGAGAACGTGGCCAAAACTGCTTGTGTCACAAGATATGGCTACTTCGAATTTCTAGTCATGCCCTTTGGCCCTACAAATGCCCCTGCCACATTTTGCACCCTTATGAATCAAGTATTGCAACCCTTTTTGGATCGCTTTGTCGCAGTATATTTGGATGATATTGTCATATATAGTTCTTCTTTAGAGGAATACATGGGCCATCTACGACAAGTCTTCCAAGTTTTAAGGAAAAATGAGCTATATGTTAAAAGGGAGAAGTGCTCCTTTGCTCAACCAGAGGTAAACTTTCTTGGCCATGTGATTGGAGGCGGGACTATACGCATGGACAAGGCCAAAGTTCAAGCCATCCAAAAATGGGAGCAGCCAAAGAAGGTGATGGAGTTACGATCTTTCCTTGACCTTGACAATTATTATTAGCGGTTCATCTGAGGATATTCGGCAATAGCGGCACCTTTGACCATTCTTCTTAAGAAGAATCATTCATGGGAATGGATGGTTAGGTGTGAGGAGGCCTTCCAAGCAGTTAAGAAGGCCATTATGAAGGAGCCCGTTCTAGCATTGCTTAACCACACCAAGCCATGGGAGGTGCACACCGATGCCTCGGACTTTGCCATTGGAGGGGTGTTAATGCAAGAAGGTCACCCCATTACTTTTGAAAGCCGCAAGCTTAATGACACCGAAATGAGGTATACGGTGCAAGAAAAGGAGATGACAGCGATGGTTCATTGCTTGACACATGGAGACACTATTTGCTTGGCTCTAAGTTTGTGGCCTTGACGGATAACATAGAAACGAGTTACTTCTTAACTCAAAAGAAGTTAACTCCTAAGCAAGCACGGTGGCAAGACTTCTTTGTTGAGTTTGACTACACCTTGGAGTACAAGTCGAAAAAAATCAATTTGGTGGCGGACGCCCTAAGTAGAAAGGCCGAGCTTGCTGCCATTAGCCGACCCCAATGTCCATTGACAGATCGGATCAACAAGGGGCTTCAACAAGATCAAGTGGCTAAGACTATTATCGATGGCGTCAAGCAAGGCAAGACAAGACAATTTTGGCTCAAAGATGATCTTCTTTTTGCCAAAGGCAACTGAATCTATGTGCCCAAATGGGGGATGCTACGGAAGGAGATTCTTAAGGAGTGTTATGACTCCAAATAGGCGGAACATCCGGGCGTTCACCGCACATTGGCATTATTGGAGAATGCCTACTATTGGCCATGAATGCGGGACGATGTGGAGCTTTATATGAAGACTTGTCTTGTGTGCCAATAAGACAAGGTGGAGCAAAGTCATCCCGCGGGCTTGCTAGAGCCATTACCTATTACGGATCGGCCTTGGGAGAGTGTTTCCATAGACTTTATCACTTGTCTTCCCAAGTTTGAAGGAAAAGGTACCATCATTGTGGTGGTCGACCGATTTTCGAAATATGCCACTTTCATACCGGCCATCAAGGATTGCACCGCGGAGGAAATGACTTGGTTATTCTTGGCCCATGTGGTCAAGTATTGGGGAGTTCCAAAGACTATTGTTAGTGACTGGGACTCTCACTTTACAGGGCGTTTTTGGATCAAGCTTTTCAAGCTTTTGGGCATGGAGCTTAACTTCTCCACTAGCTTTCACCCCCCAACTGATGGCCAAACTGAGAGGGTGAATGTCTTGTTGGAGCTATATTTGAGGCACTAAGTGAGTGCCAATTAAAAGAATTGGGCCAAATTACTTGATATTGCCCAATTCTCTTACAATCTTCAAAGGAGCGAGGCAACCAATACTAGCCTGTTCGAGCTTGCTACGGGCCAATAACCTTTGACGCCTACCACCGTCATTATCGGCTATACGGGCAAAAGTCCCACAGATTAGAAGTTTGCCAAGGGGTGGCATGAGAAGACCAACATGGCCAAGGCCTACCTGGCCAAGGCGGCTAAAAGGATGAAGAAATGGGCGGACAAGAAGCGGCGGCCAACGGAGTACCAAGAAGGAGATCTTGTCATGGTGAAGCTTCTCACCCATCAAACCAAAGCATTCAAAGGGCTTCACAAAGGACTTGCAAGGAAGTACGAGGGACGATTCCCCATCATCAAGAGAGTTGGTAAGGTATCCTACCAACTTGAGTTGCCTCCAAAATTAAAGATCCATCCGGTCTTTCATGTAAGTCTCCTCAAGCTTTACTATGCGGATATGGAAGACCCAAGCCGTGGCAAATCAAGTAAAGCTCCCACATCCATCACGGCATCGTTTGACAAAGAAGTAGATACTATCCTTGCCCACCGAGTGATACCAAAGAAGAGCAAAGCACCGAGATACATGGAGTACTTGGTGAAATGGAAGAGGCAATCGGATAGCGAAGCCAGCTGGGAGCACGAGGAGTCCTTGTGGCAATTTTTGGATAAGATTGTCGAATTTCGAGAAGCTATGGTGAGGGCGTCGCCAGATTAGGTGGGGGAGAATGTCACAAGCCTACCAAAATGGCCCAAATATAGGCCTATGAGGATGTCAAAGAGCCCACCAAGTCAAGAACATTCTAGGCCATTTATGGGCATTTAGAGAGGGTTCTAGACTTTTTCCTCACATGTGTAAATATAAGAAGAGTGTGGGAGGTTCTAGAACTTGAGGGAGACTTCCTTGAGAAGCTTTGTACAAAAATATTTTAGATATTTGTATAGATGATTCTAGAGAAAGAATCCCAATCGTTAGGTCGAAATGATCTCCACCGTCCATTGAAGAAGTGGACTAGTATAAATAGGGAGTAGTCTTTCATTTGTGACTTTACAAGTTTTAAGTAATGCAAAGTATTCTCTAAGTTCATTCAAAACTCTCTTTGTTCTCTTGCTGCTCTATTATTTTTAATCTTATTCTTTTTGTACTCTTAAGATCTACTTAACATTTTTTATAATTAAAAATATTTAAAACTGCACGAGTCAATGGGTACAAGATTCAAAACCGCGACACAATATAAAAACAAGAAAGGTGGGAGATTGGTGAGCATTATTATAAAGTTTTAACTGATGCTTGCAGCAGACTATATCTATATCTATATCCCTGGTGAACTAGTGCGCTCTTTTCTCGAAATTCAAAGTGAAAATGATTGTGGATGGAGAGCATGTTCCTATTCCACTCATCTGCCACGTGTAAAGCTGACGCATGAACGTGCGAATCTTACGGTACTTCCTCTGACGTCGGATCACCCAAAATTTCAACATGGGGACCTCAGGATCCTTTTGTTTTGTGGCCCATGCCCTTGTAAGAAATTCTTTTGTACCTTCCACTTACGAAACCCAAAGGGCTCAGCGACTTCATCTCTCCAATCACCGTTCACCACGTAAGCAGAATCCCTTTCAGTCACGTGCGCGAGTACGAAAGTAAGGTGAAGAGAATTAAATACCGAAAGTGGCCTTCCCTCCTTTTAAACAGTTACATGTCTCTCTCTGGCACGTCTTCTCTCTGTTCTCCGTTGTTGCTGTGGCGTTCGCACGACGACGAATTGACATGGGGTTCATGAACCTCATTTGCCCTAAATCTCCATACGTATGCGACTTTTCTCTCTCTTGCTAATCTTTATTTTCTCATTTAATCCCTTCTAATTCGAACAATTCTCTCCATTTTTTTTCTTCCTAATTCTGGGCTCCGTTTGGTTGCTCAGAAAACACCCTTAGTAGGAGAAGATATGAGTTTTGGCGTATTACGTTCTCTTTACTATGGGGGACTTGATTCGAAGAAACAAAATTTCCATTGAGTTGCAACTTGCAACTGAAAACTTTATTTTCCTTTTTCTTCTCTAGTTTTCTTAGTAACCAAACAGGGGGTAAAGGTTCTCTAGTTTTTTCGAGACAATGTAGGAAAAGAGAAGAAATAGGAGAACCAGGGTTTTGTTTTTTGGACTCGATGAAGCTATGGTGTCCTCTCAACTGAGCCTTTGACTAGAACGATTCAACGATCGTATCATCCTTTTTGCTTTTTTCAAGTTTTTCAGACGCCAAGCAGAACAAAGCTATACTGGTTTGTTGAGAAAATGATTGGAAAGAAAAAACCTAAAAAATTTCCATTCTAAAATTTTCCATAGTTTGGGACCTGAGAAAGTAGTCAACTTCACATAACTGAGTCAAATTAACGGCAGCATAAGATTCGTCATCACCATTCCCTGACCTCCCTCCCCGGGGATATGTTTTCTGAGCAACCAAATTGGGCGTGGAAAATGGAGAGGGTGGTCTAAATTACTCTGTACCTAGCAAACATGATTTTTCTCTGGTGTTCAGGTATGGGATGGAAATGGATTCTCGGAGTGTTTCAAGAACATATATCCTTTATATTATGATTTGATGTTGCATTGCTCTTCAATGCTAAATTATTTGCAGTTGTTATGATGCGTTTTCCTTTAACAGTGTTTACGGTGCTAGGTTTCGGAGCCAATATAACGACTTTGGTTATGATTTCTATACTTGGAATTACAAAAAGGACTGCTAGAGAAAGTGGGAGGGTAGGTTCATTATGAATGCCCTTGTTTGCTTTTTGAGAAAGCAGTGGACTATAGTAGGAAAGTATGACCAATTGAGGTTCATAATTTGAATGTCTTTCTTGTTATCTTGTCTACTGTGCTACTAAATCTCAGAAAAATAAGGAACTTCAGCACATTGCACACCTGCTGTACTCAATATCACTTTTCTGTTTCCAATATTAAGGACCGTATACTGAGGTACAGTCTGGGTTGTATTTTAGAATTACCTATTATGCTTTTCACAGTGAGCATTGCTTTGATTTTTGCTGTCAAAAACAATATAAGTACTCCCAAAATGCCAATTTGACAGTTCCTAAATTTGTGTGGGAAATCTTTTTAACTAAAAGATTCCAGCGTTGCTGTTTTAGTTTGTCAAGTCTTGGGGTTTTTATCGTTTTGTATTCTGTGGAACATGTAGTGTTAGGATGGCTGGTTTTGACTAGAAATTATATTTTCACTTCCCCACTGGCCATGATAGTCTCATTAATTCTTGAAAATTTTTCACTCGATTGTTTTATGATTAAACCAATATAAGAAAGGAAGATGTATGAGAGAAAGAGGGAAAGAAGAAAGGAAAAAGAGGTGAGGAGGAGAGACATTGTGGCAGAAAAGAAGAAGAGAAAGCTACAGAGCTCCTGTTTATCTTATTATATACAGGGCATATAGTAATAGACATAATTTTAAATACCTTGGTAATATGAAATGCTCTGTCTAAAAGACATTACTGTTGTAAGTTATAATGGGGGGACCATATTCTAATCATTTTTTTCTTTTCATTTTCTTTTTTCTGTTCCTTTTCTCTCCACTGCTAATAACATTTTTATGTTTCAAGTTTCAACTACGGATCTGTTCTTTTGTTGGGACTAGAATATTAATATGCTCTTGGTCCATTACTTAAATTTTAGTGTGCTGTTTCTTAGTGACTGCGTGCTTTTCTCCATCAACTTTTGCTACTATTTAATATCTGAACCATGCAGCAAGTATTCCATTCTATGTCTAGTATTTAAATAGTTTACTAACTTTCTTCAGTCAAAATGAGCAAGACAGGGGCTTTGCTTTTATTTTTTGAATGAAGAAAGTTCTTCTATAAACTAATGGTTTACTAAAATTATGCAGATTTACCTTTTGGAGAAGGTTTTTCTGCGTCTTCTACCTGCTCTTGGAGCAAGCATGGCATTTTTTGACGTGGCTTTGCTGTTGAACAAAGCGCTAGATGATTACAGTAGTCTGTATCATGAGTGGGTTTTTAGAGGTTCTCAATTCTTGATGTGGGTAAGCTTTCAAAATGTTGCTGCAGTACCATGAAATTTGTACATGACGGCTTCCTTTTTCTATTCTGAGCTTTTGCTTCTGGTCTTGCCTGTATCATATTCTGTAGGTTACCATTTTACTTGTCTCAAACTGTGACAGCTGGTTGGTTGTCTTTTGCAACCGGATCTTGTGCTTTTGGTGGGTCATGAAACCATTAATGGGAATTCCTTTTCTGCAAGCAGCTTTTTCTTCACACGAGGTACCCCTTTTTTTTGGTCTCTTAAATTACTTGAAGGCATAGTTTACCCTTCTGTGGTGTAGTGAACTGATTAGTTGTGTTAGAGAATCTTCTCTTGTATGATAGGAATAACATGCTTTGCCCTGTTAAATTTCCCCTCTCTTTAATCATTTGTTTAGGGTGTTTCTTTTAAGTTTCCTATTGGTTTGAGTGTCAAATAAGTTATAAGCATGATAGGATTTGTTTGTATGCGTTAAGAGTCCCTTTTATCCTTCTTGACTATAAGTCTTCATCACAATCTCTCTAATAGTTTATACTTTTAGAGATGTTTTTCATTGACATGTTATTAGAGCTAGCAAGGTCTTGAAGTTGAATCTCAGTGCTTAGCTGATAATTATGATTCTTCATTGTGTTTGGCCGACTTGAGCAAGGGAGTCAGTCCACACATGCATGATCATGTTCATTATATAAATACTAAAATTTCATCCTCTCTAAACCTTATGTACTTAGAGTAGTTGGTTTTCCAATTATCTACTAGAGGCATGTTGGATAACACCTAAGCTTTTTTCTTCTTCTTCTTCTTCTTTTGAGCATGTAAGAGGAACTTTTGAATGTTTTCATGCCTATGGTGGAATTACTTCTTGGTCTTATGCGAATGTTTTCTGTGTGATACATAGACAACTTAATTCTTCCCATATTTGATTCTTCATAATAATTTCACATAATTCAATATGTCCAACTTGGACACTTGCAACTAGAAAGAAGGTATTCTAATGTGTCCAAAGTAGAGAATTATAAAGGAGTACTTTATGTGTTGCTGGCTCTTCCTTCTCTACTTCTACTTTTATTCTCTCATATCTTATCTGGACCCAAAAAAAAAAAAAAAGGAGAAAAGAATCTAAAGAGTTTCATGCGAAGTTGAACAAATTGATATTGTTTTTTTGGTTTGTTAACCAAAAGAAAGTGCCTCTGGACTTTCAAAGCACATATTAGCAGTTCTTCCTTTGCAATGGAACTATATCAACTTATCAAGAGTTTTCTACATGATGACTGCAATAAACAAGTAAGCAGAGAGGATATAAAGAAAGTTTTTTGGTATAATTTTGTACTGGGGATTTTTTTTTTATGATTATTATATGTTAGCTTAGATTATTTGGATCATTATAAGATGCTTGAATCAAGTGTAGAATGTAACACTCTCGAGAAATGCAACAATGTTAAGGCTTATGATCAATTCTACATATCATTTACATACAGCATACTGGGAGGAAGGCCTTCTGGGTCCTGATTGAAATTAATCATCTGGAAACTCCTTTTTATCTCTTTTATTCTTTACCAAAATTAGATAGTTTTTTATGGGTTAGCTACCAAGGATATGAAGTATTAGTGCTTCAAGTTGTGCAGTGGATAAATTCATTTGAATTTGAAGTTCTATGTGGCAGGCTTTAAGATGTCTTAAGGAGAGTTGTGTTCTTTTGCTGGATATCATGTTTGGCATCTCCATTAACATTATCAGAATAAAGCGGACATCTCTCGGAAGCAGGTAGTACCATATGGTTATCCATTCTTATAATTATTGAGATGAGACTTTTACTGGAAATATATCATATGCAGTTCTGATTGCACGCAGTAACTGTTTACTCCTTTGGTTACTTTCTAAGATATGCAGGTCATATTAATTTAATGGTAGTACCTCTGATGCTGAGCATCTAATGTGAAGATTGCAGGCCCACATGGAAGTGGGGGAAGAAGCTGTGATTATGGGACTAATATTAGCATTGGACATTATAATTTAGTGATGTACTTAAAAATGGGAATCATACGGCCGATAAATATAGAAGAAAAACCAATTTTACAGATCCGAAGAATGAGTGATATAACAATGAGTAACTTGGGGATCTATCTAATGAGCAGATACCACATCGTCATAATTTTTTTCTCTGTGGGCAAACAAGAAAGTATAACTCTTCAAGTAATTTTAGTTTCGGACATTAAAATATTTCTGTATTTAGTCATCTGTATTAATCTATTTGTTAATATTGTTGCAATTCATAATTAACTTACACAAAAAAAACAAAAACAAAATTAGTAGTTCATAAATAGTACAGTGGATCCTGCTTTTCCTTCAGAGGTGTAAATAAAAATTTTCTTCAAAATGGAGTTTCCTCGTCCTCTTTACATAAGTTTTGTCCTCCTCCTCATCATCATTAACCCCATCATAACTAATAAAGTGAGCAATGCATCTTATGTTGTCACTCTAGTCTACTAAATGCCATAACTCTAGTTGGCTGATGGATTTTCATATGATTCCATCTTATTTAACTATAGTTAAAAGTACTATTTAAATAGAATATGATGTATTGAGAAAATTACAGTTCGATTTTATTTACATAAGGTACTTGGTTCTTCTACTTTAGAATTTGAAATCCCCAAGCTACATTCTCATTTTTTTTAAAATGCCCGTAGAATATTAGAATCTTGTGGATCTAGTTGTTTCTTGTTTTTTGTTTCAACTTATTCTTACTTCTGAAATTTAACACTATTAACACTGGTTGGTTTTCTTTATGAACCTCTGCCCGTTTGCTTTTGGATAAATACATTTCCTTCTTGTATGATTTAAGCTTAGATTGATCAATAACTTTCAATTAGTATGTGATTGTTGAAAGTTACCTCAGCATTGTTGCATGTATGAATTTACTTGCTCATGGGTCCATGTGTAGGTTACATACATGACAACTAACAAAAAATTATGTTCTATAAAATGCGTTGCAGAAAATATAGGTCTATGGACGAGCCACTTCTATCCTGCGACATGGACATTGAAGAAGGTCATTTTAAAGACACGGTGTGCTATTTTTCTCAAAGATGTGTTTTTTGTGGGGTCACCTTTCCTTAAATTTATGGGTTAAGTAAAAAGTTTAGCAAGTCATATGCATTGTTAAAAGATGTGAGAAGCCAAGTTTGAAAATCCTTTGTTGAAGCTTATATATTAATGACAGAGATATTCTCTCCTCCGAACCCCACCCACACCACACCATCACCGCCCCCCCCCCCCCCCCCCCCCCCCCCCCCCCCCCCCTCATTTTTCTTTTCCCAATTTAATGACTTTAAATCAATACTAATGGATTCCGTTTTACTTGGTTGTACAAGGCAACTGGTCATAGCTTTTGGCATCTCATGTCATTCAAATCCATCACGTCTGTAATGGAACATGGTGTGATAAAGCAGCTTGACTTTGAAGATTTGCTTCAGCTACCCAATGATATGGATCCTTCTTCCTGTCTTAACACGCTGCTATGCTGTTGGCAAACTCACCAAAGCAATAACTGTTCTCATCCTTCATTGTTTAGAGTGATATTCAGTGCATATGGATGGCCGTATCTCCGTCTAGGTGTCCTAAAGGTAACATTATTTTGTGAGGTACCTTTATTCGATAGATAGCCGTGATAAGAATAAAATGGAAAACAAAAATCTTCTCATTGTTTAATACTATTTGAGACTATGGTAGGGTGTTGCTAGCCTTCAACCTTCCTCCCCCCATCCCATTTTTTTTTCTGATAGCGATTCAATTTTATGATCCTCAACTTATAGAAAAGCATGTTGCTCGTTTACCTCTTTATTGTTAATCATTGGCATACTTTTGCCTACGTATGCATACACATATTCTTTTAGCCCTTTTTGATAGTAGTCATTTGCCTTTTGGTTGGCTACTTTTGAAGTGTTTGCTTGCTTTAGACTTTATGAGTTATGGCTTTTTTTTTTCCTTTAGAAATAGTGAAATTGATCTTGCCTTACTAACTTTAATTTCTATATTTCTCCTGTTAAACTGAAGTTTGTATAACATATGTTTCAGTGAAGTAATTTGTGTTGTTTTTGATTGGATTGATAGACCACACTTTCCTTTTAATGAAAAGATATGCAACCAATTTCATATTTTTGGAAACATTCAGATGAATTCTTGAAGCACATTAGCTTTATAGTTGTGTTGCGGTATAAGTTAGCTTTTGTCATGGCGTTTGGTTAGTAGAGCACAACTTGAAAGGTGTGTTCTAGATCTCTTATCAATTGCAGTAAATGATGAGGGCCATGTTGAACATAGACCGGAGGTACTTCAAATACTGGTGTTTATTTGGGATCTTTGGTTTTCAATGGTTCAGCAGGATTGAGAGCTAAAGACAAAGCAGGCCTTCTTTGTCTTTTGTAGGGGTCTAGTGTAATAATTGATTGGGTTCATGCTTTAACGTGGAAGACCTCAAGTGGCAGATTTAAGGTTCCTTATTATCAAATGTTGAGAAGAGAGGGTTTAGGTGGTTGTACTGGATTCCTTGAAAAGGTACACGGAGCACCTAGGAGCCTTCCAAAAGTCTCATTGTGTTTTGGCCTTGGAGAAAATCCTGATAACGTACTTTTTTGAGATGTCATGCATTGTGAGTCCCTCTATTTGTTGCTTTCATTTTGGTACTTATCTAAGACTTGTTGGACACATGCTTCCAAGAGATGGAGATGATTGTCATTCATGTACATTTGTGGGTTTGATAAATTGAAGGCTGCCTATGTATATGTTTGGGCATGAGGATGGATATGATGAAGAAATAATTACTATAGTAGGTTCTTGTAACACCCTAGAATTCTCACACTCACTAAGTTACACTCACTCCATAATTCTCTTGTATGCATATATTGATTTCATGCTTACACTTCTCTATTTATACACAACTAAAGAGGAGCAAATGGTGGCAACACTTAGCAAAGTAATCATTAAAGTATTACTCCACTTAGATGAGTGGAGAATAAAGTTTTTTCACTTGATGGTAGCAGCACTTAGCAAAGCAATCATTAAAGTATTACTCTACTTAGATGAGTGGAGAATAATGTTTTTCCACTTGATAAGTGGGATGATTATCTTCACCTAAATAATAATGAAAGTTAGCCTACTAAATTAGTAGAGAATAAAGAATTAGTAAAGTACTATACCTACTTATTTTACTTCATTCTATAAATAGTATATGTAGATGAGAGGGTTTGAATACAAGTAAACCTAAGCATAGTGAAGAGAGAAGAGTGGAGGTTAGGATGTTACTCTTGAAGACCAAGTTCCAATCTTTAGAAGATAAATTCCAAGTATTAAGCACTTGAGGTGAGTAATGGTGTATTTAGAGTAAAACGTACATATTTTCAATACAAATGTTCTTTTTTTGCAAATTATATTTGAACAATACATTTTCAAAGCAAAAATAACAATATGTCTATGTCATTCTTAAAAAATAGTTATTATATTTTGATGCTAAGTCTTGTATTATTCTATCAAGAAAATTTATGGATTAAGTTTTGTATACAAGGAATAAAATTTGAAAGTTATATGTGCCATACTTGGAGGTCTTACATTGGGGGGACTTAAAATAAGCCAAAAGCTTGATATGATTAGAAAGACATTCTTCACGCATTTTTGTCGTTCTGTTACGCATCACTAGTGCATACGTTTTTTACGGATTTTCCGTTTAGCCGAGATCATGAGTACATTATGAATTCTATATGATGTTGATATTTAGATGCTTTTACAAGTATAAATCTAAATTAGCATCTTTTGAAAAAGTATGCTTATGTTTAGTATATGGATATCTCTTTTACTTATTTTAAGATTTTATGCAAATGGTATTTATGTCATATGTAAATCAAGCCTCTGGTATATTTTGATGCTTTAATTATTCTATTATTTACTGGGTTTGTAACTCATGTTTTCTTAAATATTTTTAGGTAACCAAGATTGAGAGCTTAAGTTTGAAAAGTTGTTGACTAAGCTACCTATGTGTGCATGTCATAAAGACTTGAGTTATATTTTGATTTGTGATAAGTTTGAATTAGTATATTTTTCTAGATTTGTGTTAAGACTATGGTTGTGTAATAAAACTATATTACAATGGTCACATAGGTATTTGCTTTATATTTACTAATAAATAAAAGAGTGCATCATGCTTCCATATTATATCAAATATAGGTTATCAATCTTTTGGTTTAGTTCGGCCTTAGGTAGCGAAGCTACTGGTTGGTAATGATTCCTAATCCACACAAGATGGGTTTGGTGTCCTGCCAGTTCTATAGCAAGAAGGCATGATTCACTTGTTCCTTTAGTTTTTTCTTTTATGCAAAAAATGGTGGATTCCAATGGAAGCATCTAAACAATGGTCAAATAGGGGTGGACATGGTGTAGTCTCCACATCTTCCAAGAAAGAGAATTCATATAAAAAATTTCTAGCAAATGCATTCATTGTATACTCTTATGGTGGCCTATCAAGATAACATGCTCTGGCCCTTGGATAGAGGAAAATTTATTGAGATTGATTGCTTAAAGAACCTATTAATGCGGTATTCGGTTGGATGCTAAAATCTAGAATCTTAATAGATTTGTTGTAATTTGACTTTCATAGGTCATGCTTTCCTACTAGATAAATATTTGCCCTTTTGCAGGTGCTTAATGACTGTATTGGTTTTGTGGGGCCGCTGCTTCTCAATAAGCTAATTCAATTTCTCCAACAAGGTATATACATTTCATATTTTATTGTATTCAATTCTTATTCCTGCAATACTGAAAAGACACATTGTGATCCATGCAGTCACTAAATAATTTATAATTTTGATTCATTCAGAGACCTTTTTCCAAATAAAATTTGGAATTTGTTTTATTTTCCCAATTATTGAAAGGCTCTTACGATGTTAGAATTTTTTAGAACATAGATTGCATCAAAATTAACATTCTGAGACTCATTCTTGTCATTTGGGCCCGATTGCTTGCCTTCCATAATGTAGTTCCACTTACTAAGTGCCTGACATGATAAATTGTGCATTTGAGTCTTTTCATAGCAAACTAATCTTAATCTGGTTGCAGTGGTCATGGTTCTATATTAGAATGCTAAAATGGCTAAGATAAAGTGTCTGCAGAGCTCTTGTCCAATTCAAATTGGATGATTATGAAACATTAAAGTGGTGCTTTTTTATTCTTCCGTCTGTTTTGTCTGTCGATCTGCTGTCCAATTTATATTGGATGATTATAAAACATTGGAGATGTGCACTTAGATTCCGATATATATTGTGATAACTAAAAGGTGTTTAATGCAAACTTTTAAGAAACAATCCTACGCTGTTGAATTTAAAATGGGTCCTTGATGTCCCATTATTGAAGCCTATCTTTAAAGTAAGGATTCACCCATGCAACTACCAGGCTGTAAAGGGACAGAGCTACAGGAAGAATAGGTTCTACAAAAATTTCCCTTTTCTTGATGTTTGCTTAGAGAGATGATTGCATGTGGCTTACTCTATTTAAACTTGGAAAGCCATCCATGTTTTCTTGAAGTGAATGATTTACAAATAAAATCACCAAGGTCTTCCCAGAAGACTTTTATCTCCTATCTGAGGGTTGCCAAGAATTAAATGGATCTCCAGAATTGAGCTACTCTGATGTCTTCAAGCAGCAGCCTGTCTTGCAGTAGGCCTCACTTTTGATGGGACACAAAAAGCAGATTGTTAGAATGGACACAATTAGAGCTGGCCAAGATCTGCATTTACTGTATCTTTATGTTTCTTTTAAGTTGCTCCTGGTTTGGAAGTCTAGCTACTAGATAGACGTGTTGTAATTGTGCTGACTTGTTTGAGACAGAGTACATTTGTACCCATGAAACATAAGATCCACACAAGAAATCTGCTTTTGTTTGTAGATAACATTGCTTGTCTTTGTGAATGCAAGGTTTTGGGGCTAAATTCTTTAAGATTTTGTAGTTGTAGGTTGAGTAGCTGAAGTGGGGATGAAGATGTCTCATATTGCTCTAACTGATAAAACATTGGCCAATAAAATATGTTTAGTTGTTTTTCTTTTGTCAGGCACAATGGGCTTTTTAAGACAACTAATAGCATTATGGAGTCAAGAAGCATGATAAGGAAGATTTGGATAATGTCAAGCGGAATATGACTTCAGGCACTAAACTGTACATAAAAAAAGTAAATAGTATGACTAATATAGTACAACAAGCCAGGACTAGATTACTTTTAGAATATCTATTGTATAAACTGTGTTATACTTTGCACTTTATGGAAGAAAAGAATATACGAGGCTTTCCTATATTATGGGTGTTGACAATTGAAAAAAGACAGTTTGGACATTTGAAGGATGTAGCACGAGCAAAGCAAAGCATGGCTGTTAGTTGGGTTGTGGGGACTCCTCAGTCTTATAGAATGGCCCTTCTCGTAATTGGAATCCCAAGGGAAAGAATCAAACTTAACTTTGCTGGTTGCTCTCTATGTATCTGGTTGAGCTAGAAATTGCAGGTATTCTTAAGAGACTTTTTCAATGAAACAGCTCTTTTGTACTCCAAGCCAACAGCTCTGCAAATGCTGTGCTTAAGATCTCTCATATTTCACATTATTGGACCCAAACCTGGATAGAGGAAGGATGTGATTGAAAAACAGCCATATAAACTGGATCTTTAAAATTTTCCAGTATGGGCTTCATCATAAGTGGTCTTGTCTTGATGTTTGGATGCAGTGATTGATGGGCAAGGGATTGACGCAGTGAGAGAGAGCATCATTGCCTTTGATTTAACTGAGCATGGGCTTTCATAAGTGGCTGCAATTTCCCCTATAGAGTTTGATATTTAGCAGGAATCTGGATATGCTCATGATCATTTTCGTCTTCTTATGGTGGATGTAATTATCCCTGATTCATATTCATCCCGGAACAATGGAAGTTTTCAATTTGTTATGGCATTCATATGTACATGGTGTCCACTGATCACTTTTTGATACCATGCTCCCTAATGTAATCAGTTTAATGCATAACTGGTTTTGTGTTTTTTCTTTTTTCTTTTTTCTTTAATATAAAGCAAGAATTTGTAGTATTGAGGGCAATTGGTTTTGTTTTTTATTTAATCAGGCTCTCGGGGTTTTGATGGTTATATTCTTGCAATTTCCATGGGTCTTACATCTATCGTAAAGTAAGTCTTATTTTCAGATCAAAACAATCTTATTAAATTTCATCATTGTTTTTTATTTTTTTTTTTAAATTTTCTTTCTAAGCTTCACATTGTCAGGTGCTGTTTACACTAATCTATCAACTTCAAACTGGTTCTGTAGAAAGGAGGAGGATAGCTTTTTTCTCTCACGGAAAAGTGAAAATATTATATTCATTAAATTTATGGGTTAAGTTACCAATTTAAATTTAGTCACGATCTAAAAGGTTCTTATTTTAACTTAATTTGGATGAAGCAGAAGCAGGAAAGATGGGAATAAAGTAAGAAAAGGAAGAATGCAGAAAGAGTTAGGATTCTTTTTTCTATACTTTATTTATGTTAGATGCAACCAACTTGACATGGTAAGTTCATTCAAAATGAATCTGTGAATAAAAAGTTATTAATTTTATTAGTATTTTTGTCATTTTATATTTGCTGATGGAATGGGTCTTTAGATTATTTTGGAGGTAATAAGTAGAGTCCTGACTGGAAGCCTAGCTGGTAAATTTACAATGTTTGTTATTGTGGTTATCTGGAGAATGCAAGTGCATTAGATGATGTTTAAGTTTGTAAATATATATTATGAATTCATGGAGAGACAGACTTTGACTAGAGAGTGTCAATGTTGGGAGTTCTCCCTTGAGCTGCCTACTGAGGTACATCTGGTGTTTTTACAGCAAAGGTCATATTTTATCTTGCTTAGTGGTTCCTTTGGCCACATAATATCCTTCATTGTAGCATTTCCCCTCATGCTGGCATTTTTATATCAAACATGCACAGATTGCTTCACAAGACATGAAAAGTAAGTCCAATAGTTACCTTTACAAATTACACCAGATCTGTAAACTAACCCATGTCTGGCTTACTTCACGTGACATGAAATAGCTGCTCACTCCTCTTCTGATATATGAGAAAGTTCATTGGAAATTGTTTAAACACAAAGTCAAATAAATACCATGATTTAATATGCAATGATGAAAACCCCTTCATCTTCATCGTTGCATCCTTTCAAGAATGCTTGTTGTAGATTTGGACTTCCCAGTGTCCCAAAACATGACAAGGCACTAATGAACCCTCATGCTTGGTGCAACCTGTTTTATTTTTTCTTCTTATTCTTTTCTTGCATTGGTTCACTTTCTTATGAATCTTCAGTGTTGAATGCTTATGGAATGCTTTATAAGGCTTTGTTAGCAGTAAGAAAATAATAACTAAGATACTATTCCCAGCCAAAAATGTATAGGTCCTGGTTTGTGTTTTCAATATAAATCTTGATTGGAGGAACACTAGCTATGTGCTTATACAATGACAATCATATGCATTTACCTTCACGTCCTTGTACTGCAGTTACAATATCATACCATTATTGCTTTCTTTCATTATCAACCCTTTGCTGAAATACAAATTATATCTGAATGCTGTTCTGAGGTTTTGATGCGTTTTTCACCCTACTAATTTTTCTCTGCAGTAATATTTTGGGATTATTTTGTCAATGGTGCAGGTCCTTCCTTGATACACAATATAGTTTTCGTCTTTCCAAACTAAAGTTAAGGCTGCGATCTAGTATTATGACTGTTATTTATCGAAAGGTAAATCTTCTCTACTCCTTTTTAACTTTCTAACATGAGCTTATGTAATGAAGCTCCTTTGATATATTATGCGCAGCTTATTGATAATGTGCAACTGAATGCACAGAAAGGAGCCTTTTCTTTGTACTCTACAAGTCTTTCAATTTTTGATAATCAGGTTGAGACTCCCCTGGGGGTATTTTTGTGACAATCAGGTTGCTACACACTTTACGAGTCAATGTTTAGTGGGCAACCAAATATTTTGTGGTAGAACACTGAAGTTGTTTTTGTTTGTTGTAAAGCATCTACAAATGAAGAGCACCAAAAGGGGCACAACTTGTACACTTGATGTATACAGAAGCAAAAGAAAACTATCTCGATCCTGTCTACAAGGTTATGCAAATCTTCCGCAAAGTCAACAAAAGAAAACAAGGAAAAAGAAAAATCCTCCTTGAGGGAAAAACGCGAAGTAGCCAACACGGCTCCTTTCAAAACAGAAATTGAGTTTTCTTTAACTTCAAAAGATCTTCCAATTCCGCTTTTTCCACATGCACCACAAAATGCACAAAGGCTCTGCTTCCCAACCTTTCTTATTGCCTCCCCTCTGACACCCCCCTCACTAACATTCATAAAGGTCTTCAACTGAGCCAGGAATCACCCACGCAATACCAAACACTGAAACGATGAAGCCCTAAATCTCTGATACCATAGCATAACAAAGCAGAAGACGATTGACTGACTAGTCGGAACTTTTGCCCATATAATAGTAATCCATCAAGACTTTCCCTCAAACAGCTGATCACCACACCAATTATCTTGTCAGCAATGTTTTGAAAACCGGACAGTTGAGCAACTTAGAAAAGTGACCGGGTTAAGGGTCACTGGTTCAACCGTTGGATTAACCGAAATTGAACCATGACATCATAAATATAATAACAATAGATAATGTATAATACATATAATTTTAGAATGCAAAAAATTCTAAACCATTTTTTTTGGTTGAGAGAAATCAATACATTTGTTAAACCAGGGCATTTGGGAAATGGTACAATTATGTGGCTCCTCTATATATATCTACTAGTTTTAGACTCTTGCGATGCACGGGCTTAGAATACCTCTTTAGATCCATTGTTTAATGGCAAGTATTTTAAATAAAGACTGAATATAATTTTTTTGGTCATACTTTTAAAGTTTTTATATAATTTGACTAACCATATATGCTTATAGCCTTATAGTAAATTGAATATTAGTATACTTAACTGTATTATCTATTTTTGTTTATGTATTCTAAAACTAATATAATCTTCTGTGAAATAGATAAACTACATAAATGTAATCATTCTAAACATGAGAATTAATTATTCGCATAAAGAGAGTACTGATAAAGAGGGTTGACTTGTGGTTATTGTATTTTAAATATGAAGAATGTGTTTATTTAAAGGTAAAATTAAGAAGGTAATCCACTTAATTTTTTAAGTTTGTATTGAAATTAGATGTTGAATTTGTATAGAAATTATGTATGTTTGGTTGTACAAAATATTAGAAGTTGTGAAAAATATAAGCCCCCATTTTGTACAACCAAATGATGTATACTTAACATGTGTCTTTGAGGTAATAGTTGAGGAAATTAAAAAAATAGTCAATTGACTCTTAGAATTTTTACTATATATAGATACGATCTTAATTTTTTATAATGCATATATCTAAAGTAATAGTTGGAAAACTAAGAAAATGTTAATTGACTTTTACAACTTTTCATGATAAAAGATGCATTTTATTTTAGAATGAATTTTAAAAGATCAAAAGAAGTTATATCTTTTGATAATTACTTATTGATTTACACAAGAAAGTGAACCTAGATAAATTTAAAAACAACAAATAAAAAAAGAGCCATCCACAAGATATGTTTTTTTGAATTTTAATTTCTTATTTTGTCATAGTGATTTAACCTTTTGTTTTTGTTTTTGTAAGTGTTGTTTGCATAGGGAAGATAACTAAGATAAATTAGAAAACAAAGGTAAAAACAAAAAGGCACTCAAAGTAAGCCACTTGTCATAATCACAATGACAATGACCAATGCACAATATGCGTTTTTTAATTTTTTGGTCATATATTTTTTTTGTAGTGATTTGACACATAAAATAAATATAATAATATTTATTTAATATTTTATGTAGTTTATTTTACGTAATTTAATTATGTATTCATCTAAATATTTATGTTTAACTTATTTAACAATTTATGTAAACTAATTATATATTCATTTAATTATTTGTGTTTAATTGTGTATTTCATTTTAATAAGTAAGTACATTAATAATAATTCTTCTTTAATTTATGCATGTATACGTAGTAATCTATACACTTACATGAATGTAATGTATGTTTATGAACATAACATACATGAACCAAAATAAATACAATGAATCTTATATTGATGTGTTAATCAATATATGTATCTAAACTTAAAAATACATATACTAACATAAATATAGACATAAATGAATTAAAACAATAAATAAACCCAAAAAAAATGCAATCAGCAACAAACACCATAAATACATTGAATAATAAGTACAGTGAATCAGTCAAAAAAATAAGTACATGCACTAACCAAATAGACAACGGAGCAATTAAATACATATATAGTGAACCAAAGAGACAATCAAATAATTATTTTTATTTTTTATTTTTTAAACAACACTTTAGAGCCATTTAAAATGAGCCACTTGTCGCAACCTTGGCGATAGCAGCCTCCTTTTCTATAATGAATGTTATATTCATGTATTAATCAATACATGTATTTATCTAAACCTAAAATATATGTAGTAACATAAATATAAACATAAATGCATTAAACAACGTACTAACATCTATAAATAAATGAACAAAAAAAATACAATCAGTCATAAGCACCATAAATTCATTAAGTAAACATATTGAATAATAAGTACAGTGAATTAATAAAAAAAATAAGTACATGTACTAACCAAATAGACAACGAAATAATTAAATACATGTATAATGAACCAAAGAGACGACAAAACAATTATTTTTTATTTTTTAAACAACACTTTAGAGCCACTCAAAATGAGCTATTTGTCACAACCTCAGCGATAGCGGTCTCCTTTTCTATATTATATATAGATATAGATAGATATAGATGTGTGTGTGTGTTTTTACTTTAGAGTGTGAAAATGTTGGAGATTGAGATTTGAGAGGCTTGGTAACTTGGTACATTCGTATCCGGTATATATGTGTGTATCAGTGTATGTATATATGTATTATGAGAGGGAGTGTTGTATATTAATTATGGGGAGAGGGAGAGAGAGAGAGAGAGGAGAGAGAGTGTGTGCGTGAGTGATAGTGATAAGGGGACCACTTATTGAAAAAATCTGTCACCTATATTTTCATTTGTATAAAAACATTATAAGGAAGGAGTTCAAAATCGTGGGTTTATATTTGAACTGGTGGTTTTAGTTCCGGTTTAGAGGTTTAACCATTGGTTTGACCAGTTTTTCATTGGGTTTTTGTTCAAACCTATTTTACCTGGTTGAACCGTCCAGTTCGGTCTGGTTTTCAAAACATTGCTTGTCAAAACCTCACCTAAACCCCATTCTCCATTTTGAAATGAGAAAAGTGGCAAAAATCATCCCTCACCCTAATAATCCCCTTCCCCTTCTAATGATCACTACAGATTATTCCCCCTCAATCACACCCAAACTTCCTAACAACCACTTTCGTCCACAGACTCTCCCTATCATAAAAAAGGTCCACAACCACTGCCCAAGTAAGGCCTTATTGAACACCTTTAGATCTTTCACTCCCAATCCCCCCATCCTTTAGTAACCACACTTCCTCCTACTTAGACAGACGAATACTTAAAAACTCTTCCTCCAACCCTCCTCATAAAAAGTCCCTCATCAATTTCTCTAATCTTCAAATCATCGAAACTGGAATGGTAAATAAAGACATGAAATATATTGGCGTACTCAAAAGGGTGCTTTTGATAGGAGTCTACCTGCCTCCCTTGGTAAATAATGCATTTTCCAGTTGGCTAATCTCTTCTTAAATCTCTCAATCATCGGATCCTAAACTGCCTTAGATTTGAAGTAGAAGCCAAGTGGGAGACCCAAAAATACGTAGACAGCAAGGCACCAAGCTTGCACCTCAAATTAGTTGCCAAAGTCTCCATATTATCCACTTCCACAAGAATGAATTCACTCTTAACAAGATCAACCCAAAGCCCAGAGACTGTCTTGAAACAAAGCAACACATCTCAAATTCCTTAGTTGCTTGTCGTTAGCTCCACAAAAGATAAGAGTTCTGCGAAGAATAAATGAGACACTTAATTCATGCTCCCGCCTTTATATCCCACTTTAAAGCTGTTCAAAAGACCATCCCAAGCCACCTTGCCAATCATGCAACTCAGAATGTTTGTAACCAAAAGAAACAACAGAGGAGAAAGAGGGTCCTTCTGTCTTAATCCTCTCCAACTATCAAAAAACCTTTTGCCACCCCATTCACAATCACTTAAAACCTCACTGTGGAGATGTAAAAGCGAATCCATTTATCTCCAAAACCCATTCTCTGCAATACATAAAGCAGGAAGTGCTACTTAATAAGATCATAAGCTTTCTCCAGATCTAACTTCCATTTAAGTGGTTCATTGCAGCTGTAAAGCATATGATGCTCTTTAACTAGAATAATAGGGCTTCTGTCTTACATTGCTTCTTCGACAAATCACAAAAAACAAATTTTCATTCTATAACTAGATTACAAGGGGAGTTTGTTTTATTTTTTAGTTTTTGTTTTGTTTTCTTTTCTACCTTATCTATTACTTTATTCCTTCATTTTAGTTTATGTAATAGAACCTTATTTCTTATAGTCATTTTTTTGTCCATTTATGCATTCTTTGCAGTGCCTATGTGTTAGCCTAGCAGAACGGTCAAAATTTTCTGAAGGGGAAATTCAGACATTCATGTCTATAGATGCTGATCGAACCGTCAACTTGTTTAACAGTTTTCATGATATGTGGAGGTCGTAATTTACTTCATTATGTATTTCAAACCATATATATGCATCTTACTCTCTGTAAGTTAGTTTAAATTGTTCTCTCCTTTGATTTTGTTGTTCTTTTGTTGACTAGTATTTCGAATTTGTGGTGTTATGGGCCCAACAGTAGAGTACCACCATTTTTTAAAGCATTCTTATTGGATCCATGAATTTCATGGTGTTTGTTCAATGGGTTGTCAACTCTGTAGATGGAAGTCTTTTATTTTCAAGCTTGCACATCTCCTGGTCTCACTGTCTCCATTTGTATGATTGGCCCAGATACGATCCCCGGAAACATTACTATGAAGTCATGTAGAATAACACACACATGCATTTCTAGTAATCACTTAATGTAGATTCCAAATTCCTTGTTTTTTTTTTTTAATTTTTGATAATTAATGCAGATTCCAAATTCTATTTGCTGTGAGTATATGATTAGTGAAAATTTATTTTCTTCTCGGCCATTGGGAAGAGCTAAATTGTGTAGAACACTTCTCTGGTTCTCTCCCTAGTGACGACTGGCATGTTGGGGACTTGTTATTGCTGCCTGCATTCCTGTTTGACACTGTTGATATATAAAAGGAGCCCAGCTTTCTTAATAAAATAAAATTCTAAAAGAAAGAGCTTGTCTTGACTTTCATGAAGAGCCCTGTGGGGTAGCCCTTCCTCTTAAACAGACTTATAACAATAAAAAATAAATGTGTTCATTATATCAAGTTATAGGAGAACAAATATATGTCCAGGTTCTTGCATCTAGATTACGAGATTGCTGCATCTAATGTCACAACCCCAGACCCACCTTGAGTAGATTGGGAATCATAACCGACCAGTAGCTTAGCTACTTAAGGCCGAACTAAATCAAAAGACTGATCACCTACATTTGATATAATGCGGAAGCATGATTTACTTTTTTTGTAAATATAAAGCAAATACCTATGTCACCATCATAACATAGTATTATTACACAAGCATAGTCTTGACACAAATCTAGGGAAATCTACTAGTTCAAACTTATTACAAATCAAAATATAACTCGAGTCTTCATGACATTCATACATAGGTAGCTTAGTCAACAATTTCTCAATTTTGGTTACCTGAAAATGTTTAAGAAAACATGAGCTACAAGTCCAGTGAATAATAGAATAATTAAAGCATCAAAATATACCATGGGCTTGATTTACATATGACATAAATACCATTTGCATAAGATTTTGAAACATGTAAAAGAGATATCCGTATACTAAACATAAGCATACCTTTCAAAAGATGCTAATTTAGTTTTATACTTGCAAAAGCATCTAAATATCAACGTTACATATATAATTCATAATGTACTCATGATCTTGGCTAAACGAAAAATCCATAACAAAACGTATGCACTAGTGATGCGTAACGAAACGTCAAAAATTCGTGAGGAATGTTTTCCTAATCATATCAAGCTTTCGAGTTATTTTAAGTCCCCCGATGTAGGACCTCCGAGTATGGCACATATAGTTTTCAAATCTTATTCATTGTATACAAAATTTAATCCATTGGATTTTCTTAATAGAATAATACAAGGTTTAGCATCAAAATATAATAACTATTTTTGAAGAGTAACATAAACATATTATCATTTGCTTTGAAAATGTATTGTTCAAATATAATTTGTAGGAAAAGAACATATGCATTGGAAATATGTATGTTTTACTCCAAATACACCATTATTCACCTCAAGTGCTTAATGCTTGGAATTCTTCTCTAGATAGAACTTGTTCTTCAAGAGCAACTTCCTAACTTTCACTCTTCTTTCTTCATTTTGCTTAGGTTTACTTGTATTCAAACCCTCTTATCTACATGTACTATTTATAGGATGAAGTAAAGGACGTTGGTTTAGTACTTTACTAATTCTTTTTTCTCCACTAATCTACTAATTTAGTGGGCTAACTTTCATTATTATTTAGATGAAAATAATCATTTCATTTATCAAGTGAAGAAGTTTTATTCTCCATTTATCTAAGTGGATTAAAACTTTCATGATTACTTTGCTAAGTGCTGCCACCGTCAAGTGGATAAACTTTATTCTCCACTCATCTAAGTGGAGTAAAACTTTCGTGATTACCTTGTTAAGTGCTGTCACCGTCAAGTGGATAAACTTTATTCTCCACTCATCTAAGTGGAGTAAAACTTTCGTGATTACCTTGTTAAGTGCTGCCACCATCAAGTGGAGAAATTTTATTCTCCACTCATCTAAGTGGAGTAATATTTTCATGATTACCTTACTAAGTGCTGCCACCATCAAGTGGAGAAGTTTTATTCTCCACTCATCTAAGTGGAGAAGACTTTTATGATTACCTTACTAAGCGTTACCACTATTTGCTCCTTTTTAATTGTGTATAACTAGAGAAGTATAAGCATGAAATCAATATATGCATAGAAGAGAATTATAGAATGAGTGTAACTTAGTGAGTGTGAGGATTCTAGGGTGTTACATCTAACACCTTGTGTTCGCGCACGCTGATATTCATGTTTGTGTAGATAGGTATATAGGTGGCAATGTGAAGTATTGAAGTATTTGAAATTCATTTCATAAAGTTCCACAAATCCTTTCCCCTGAAGTAAATTTTATGTTAAATAGTACTAATTGCTTTATAGACATAATCATGTACATATTGATTTTATATGTAAAATCACTACAAAAGTAAGACCTAAAAATTAAAAACAAATTATGTGCATCACATGGGCCTAAAACTAGTTAAAATCTAATTGCAGGTTGTAGCCTTTAGTTATTAGATTTTATGTGTCAGTAGTTGATATCATAGTAGCTGTATATGATTTAACAGTTATTCTTTGAATGAAAATAGCCACTATTTTTCCTCAGTGTGAATGATAAAAAGTGTGTGAATATACAAGTTAATGATATTTGATTCTTCAAACAACTCTAATTCTCATGCAAAATTTTCAGCTTGCCTTTTCAAATTGGAGTTGCATTGTATCTATTATATACACAAGTCGAGTATGCTTTTCTTTCTGGGATCACGATAACTATCTTGTTAATACCAGGTACGCTATTTGTTAGTTAGTTATTCATAGCTAATATCTGGAATTATCAGATTATAATCTCTCTTTGTGTCCCACTCATTCATTCACTCTTATTCATGTTATGCCTGCATACATGCATACTACATAAGTGTCTGTACAGATATATGATATTTCATGTGCAATCAGTGGAACATATAGAATTATGCTTGTGAAATTTATGTGATAGAAGGTTGATTGATTTTGATTTTCTATCAGAAAAAGTAATTTGCATTGATTGTGTGATTGCAGGCATCAATGCACACTGCCCATATACTTATGCTTCGATATAGCATTGCTTGACTAAAGTCCCTAGCATTATTGTTTACAAATTGTTTCAATAGTTGCTTCATGTCGATATTGTGGAAGGCAAGCAGTTTGCTACGCCATGAGAATTTTGAATATGTCCTAGAAAATATTTATCTTTCTGCTGTGAAGCTTGGAAATTGCAATCCTACCTGGAATTTGATTCTCTCTCTTTAAAGAAGGAAAAGGTTTATCAAGTTGTAATGATGGATAAAATGCTTAACTATTCATCCTGGGTAAAGAGAGAGAGAGAGAGAGAGAGCAGTGGAAGATGAAGAATGCTAGAAATATCTCATTGATCATAGAGTCTGTGCATATCTATAATAGGACATCACTAAGACAATTCCATGTCCCGAAGAAGTTGGGTATATTGCAGCTGGTCTAACTTAAAGCAAACTCATCAAGGAGGTTTCAAATAAAGTATTGTATGTATACACTTAGCTAAGGTGAGAAAGTATAAAGGAGTTTCATACTAGTATTATCATCTCATAAAAACTCGAGATGATCTCCTTCCTCTAGTTCTCTTGCTTCCTAGACTTGTTCCTTCGTTGAAACCATGTTTACTCTTGTCTTTCCCCAGCACATTAGTTCCTGCAGTGTTTATAGTTATGGTTTTACCATCTGCCAGAAACAAAGGTTCTTCTTGCTTTCATTTGTTGTAATATGAAAGAGAAATTTGTGATACTTGGGGGTTAAGACCTCTTGCACTCTTTTGCTTGTAGATAGGCCAGAAATCTGACTTGCTTTTTCGTCTATTAACATTTCCTCAGTGGTGAATGAATTTGAATTTAATTTTTTCAGTATGGGGAGTCTACTAAGTTCGTCTGTGCTATACCATACTTCCAGGGAGCAAGTCAGTCAACATGAAAAATCAGTCTTTTGAAGTTATTGATGATGATAATGGTGATCAATCAAGATGATAATTCATATTTCTCGTTATTGTGTTCTTATATTTTTTTGTTTTTGTCCTGTTAAAAGAAATATATTAATGGAAAAGAGGGAATGCAAAATTACAAAAATGAGAAACACTTCAGGGAGAAAAGAAAATGTATGCACATTAAACAAGTAAAGCCTGATGAGGCCACAGCTTCTAAACCTACTCAGATCTTCAAGTGGGTAAAATAAGTTCCTATTATTAAAATTGTGGCTAGTGTTATTGCCGCTTGCATTGGCATTGTCGTGGTCATCACTACATTTTATTCTTATGGTTTTCATTTTATAAATCAATTTATATATTGTTTGTGTAATGCATACGGTACAGTTCTCTCTATGTACATACATTTTTGGAACTTTGTACATTCCTTGATGGATCTTTGAAATTACAATTATGTTCTAAGCTGTTTAAGTTTTGTTGTATGGTCTTAATGTTCTATAACTTGTTTATGGTTTAAGTAGCACCACAAAGGTAACCTTTGGTTCTCTTGGTCCACTGTGACTAAAGTATATGATGAGTACACAGTCTGACACGTTTCCACAAAAATGTTCCCATCCTAATCTTGTTGAATTTATAAACATTATTTCTTTGGTAATATTTCCAAGTTGTTGTGGTTTTTTTTTTCTATTCTCTCTTCTTAGGACAGAGTTACATGTTTCTTAATAAATATCTTATTTGTAGTGAATAAGTGGATTGCAAAATTGATTGCAAGTGCTACCAACAAAATGATGGAGCAAAAGGATGAGAGGTAATTTGTTTTCTGTACTTCTGTAATGCCAGAGGAGTTTGCAAAAGTAACTTGCTACTGATTTTCTCTTAATTTTGAATAGTTAGTACCAAGCCTCTGGTATGTTTGCCTCTAGATACCTGAAGATTTGTAAGGTTATGAATTAATATGCCTTCTGTGGAAGACAGCATATGCACTTGAGTTGTTGTGCTAGCAGAGCACCTGTAGTTTGGCATTTAAAAAATTATAATAATTTAATTTCTGAAGTCCCATTTAAGAAATCAATTCAGTGGCCTAGGTAGCAGCCTAGTGGACATTCATTGGGCACCACCTCATGTGTGGCATATTTTGTGGTTTTCAGCTAATCTATGGCTGCTTTATGATTACTTTTTGTACTTCTGGGATTTTTTTCATTGGTGTTATGAAGTTACCTTTATGTTACTAGCTAGAAACTATATCTTGGCTTACCTAGGATGTTTTTTTTTTGTCTAACATTAATAATGTCTTAAGTTTTATTGTTAGCTATGCTAGAAAAGGTTCTTATCCTTTCTTGTGACTCATATAACATTTTAATCTCTACAATTATTAATGATAAGGAGAGCAGGAGGAGGCTGGAATTTTGATCTTCATACCATATGCAACTTTCCTTTCTTTTGGAGTTGAAGGATTCCCTACTAAAAAGCAAGCATTTGCTTGGTTCCATAAACTGATTTTTTTATTAGCAACAATGAGGTTCTGTTCTAGTCCTATGGGCCAAATCCTCCTCAAACTCTCCATCTTTACGAACAATTGACTTTAAGTCATTGAAAATGGTTACTCTTAAGTATCTCTTGCCCATAAAGTTTTACTATTTTTCATCCCTTTTTTTAGTTTTGCTGAAGTTACTCAAACGATTTCTGATGAAAAAGTTGAATATGAGAAGGTTGATTACTAAAGAAAAAGGGAACTCAGGTTGAGATGCCCCATCCTTCATGAGTTCAACCATATTAGAAGCAAGGCATCCGAAGTTTTGGTTTCAGAAAGTTGAGGCAAGATAAATGATCAGTTGGCCATCAAATCCATGCAACTTGAAACTGATATCAGAAACATTAGGAAAACTAGTTGGATGATACTATTATTCAACATGATGCTCAAATAGAATGAATAAGCTTTAGATTGTTATTTAGATTATCATGACTCTAAGAAGAGGAAGCCTCTCATTATGGATTTCTAGTCATTATGGCAATGAAGGACTTCTAACATTGAACGATCTGCATCATGTATACTCTGTAGAATCTTTGCATTCTATTGTATTTTCTCTTTTGCAGGATTAGGAGGACAGGAGAAATTTTGAAGTATATTCGCACTTTGAAAATGTATGCATGGGAACTCCTTTTTTCTAGTTGGTTGATGGAGACACGATCCACAGAAGTGAAACATTTATCGGTAGAAATTATACTTTAATTCTTATAGTGATAGTAGTTATTCAACAGTTACAATGTCCTCCTTCAAGCTATCAAACTTAATACCTCGAACCTTTTTGTGTTCTTTTTTTTTATTAGACTCGGAAATATTTGGATGCGTGGTGTGTATTTTTTTGGGCAACAACACCAACTCTTTTCTCTTTGTTCACATTTGGTCTCTATTCATTGATGGGGCACCAACTTGACGCTGCAACGGTATTGTACTAGTTTTTTTTAGCACATGCGCTTCCTCAAATTGTTTTTCAATTAAAAAGCTGATCTTAGTTGCAGGTTTTCACTTGTCTTGCCTTGTTTAATAATTTGATCTCTCCACTAAATTCATTCCCATGGGTCATTAATGGGTTGATTGATGTGAGTATTCCATGTGCCTCTACTGTTAAAGTATTGTCTTTTTGTAATGAATGCAATCGAAATTGATTGGAATATATTTATTTTTTACTGTATCCTAGGCCATTATATCTACCAGGCGGTTGAGCAGGTTCCTCTCCTGTTCTGAGTATGAACCTGAACTGGAACAGACAGGCACCTCTTCATCATCATCTTGCTCTAAAGACCTCTCTGATATGGCTGTTGTCATCCATGATGCATGTTGTACATGGTCAAGCAGTGATAGGCAGGGAGAAGATTTGGTATTAGTTGATGTGGCTCTACACCTTCCAAAAGGTTCCTTGGTTGCAGTTATTGGAGAGGTTAGATCTGTGCCTGAAACTTATCCTTCCTTTAATAGGTTGGTAGGAGATACTGCTCAAGCTAGTAGCTGGTGGTAGTTTTCCGTAATATTTTTGTTGCTGTACTCTTATGTCTGACACCTCTTCTCTGTGAGTGGTTTCATTTAGTACCGAATGATGTTGTTTAGATGTATATTAAATGGGATAAAAAAAATTTCTGGCAGGGCAGGGGTGGGGGATGAAAGAGATCTTTTTTTTTTTTTTTTTCCCCCCCAAAATTTACATTCAAATGTAATATTTTACTTCCTAATTCATTATGGGAATCAAATTTTTTGGGACATAATTGAGCAAAGGAAAGTAGGTAAAATTAGATATCTAATCTATCAACTTTCATCATTTCATCAAACTAAAAATTCAAGATTAATTGATCACAAGTGAAAAGGTACCATGTGCTTTAAGTATGAAAAGCAATTTGTGGGCTTTAGAAAGTCAGGAGGCTAAATCAAGAATATTCTCCCCAACCCTATTTTCAGGTTTAGCAGCCTAGAATTGCATTTCATAATATCAATATTAAGTAGCAATCTGACCTCAGTCAGTACTTTTGTGTGTCTATATTATTTCAGTGCCATCATTTCTTGTAATGAGTGTTGAATACTATTCCTATTGCGGTAGATAGATCTGGATTTCACATTTTTATTTTTATGTTAATTCTTTTGTGGATAACTAGCTTTACATGGATATCCTTAACTCTCATTTGCATTATGATTGGAGATTGCAGAACATATTATGCACTAATTAAAGAGAAAATATAGGATGTTTACATGCAAAAGTGGTGCATGTATAGGTAGAATCTTTCATAGCCCACTTTCTCATGTTAACATCCCAGATTGATGCAATTTCAACCTATGTTACCAGCACTCTTCTAAATTTGTGAAATATCTATGTCGGACAAACGCTTAGGTAAGAGTATGAGATAGGTATCCAATATGGCTAGTTGGACATGCATCTAACACGTATATATAAGTAATTGAGTTTGCTATAGAACTAAGCATAGGACTTTCATTTTATGCAGGAAATAGTAAATTTAGTTTGTAAATACCATTTTACCTTAAAAAAATAAAAAAAGTATTTAAGAAATATGAAATCTAGCTGTGTCCGAGTATTCTTGGACATGAAAGTTACACGAATCTGACACTTGGACATGTACACGCACCCGACATCCGTACTCGAGTCCAGGTAACATAAATTCAGACATTAAATTGATTGTGATAATGAAGCATAATAAGTTCAAAGGTTGCATTCTGTGAATTAGGAAGGAGGTGTGGAATTTAAATTTTTTCAGGACAACCAATACCCTTGAATCCTTGATACAACTCTATGTTTAAGAAATAGGACAAAGAATGTTACCTTGCTCTTCTAGAATAAGAGGAGTCCTGAAGGAAGACAAAGAACAACCATTTAGAGTTGATTGACATCAACCCCATCAATGTTTGAATATGCTCAGAATTGAAGTAAAAGAAGGTGGCAGGATTTTTGCAAAGCTAGGGTAATAAAAATATATCAGTCAGCGCTAAAATAAACATAATTGATAATGTAAAAAGAAATGTTATGGTTACAGTTAGAGTATACAGTAAGGATTAGATGAGAAATAGAAGAAAAGAGGCAGAGAAAGAAATTTGAAGAAATAGGTTTAGGGTATATGTTCGCAGTCCCTTCACCTCAGCATATATATTATGCTAGTGCAATACGGTACGAGATTACAAGAGTACACGCAGCATAATAATAAAAATAACACTCTAATAGTTACAATTTTGACACATGCAATATTTGGCCAGCCAATGATGCGGTTAATAAACTACCAGGAAGCTGATGATTGAGATTAACATTGGTTGTGAGCTTAGATCATTTCGCTGAAGTTTTTTTCTTCTCTTTCTTTTTGTGGTTTTTGGTAAGTAGCATCACATGGGAAAAATAAAATAACAGAAAAGACCATGGAGTTAGGAGCGATAAAGGTTAGTAATAAAGGGAGGGGAGGTTAAGTCAATCGAAAATTTCTTCTTAGGGTATAGATATCTTTGGAAGCTATAAGCAATTTCAAATACTCTTAACCCAGCGCCCCCGGCGAGTGGGGAAAAAAGGTAAATCAAGATCATTCTTGTTAAATTGCACTTGAAGATGCTCTTTGGCTGTCTAGAAACAATAAGGATTATGAGTAGTAGTAAAAGGGAGGACATGATAAGTTCATGCATGCTGCAATGAGAACTAGCCAACAAATCACTTGAACATACATGGTAACACAGGCAAGGCTACATTTTTTAAATCGTAATCAGCATCTTGTGGGCTAAATGTGTTCATAAGAAAATAATGTACATTAGGCAACTGTTGTATATGATGTGCTAATGAATCCCAATTTATGGGATGGGTTCTTCACTATGAGGTAATAGAATAACTAACAATGCTGACAATTACAGGTGGAAGACACAAAAAAAAAAAAAAAAGCAGAATGATGGAAATTATGGGAATGAATCTTCAATAGAGCTTTGCTTGGGAAGTGGTTATGGAGCTTTGTGATGGGGGGTGGCAGCTGGCAAAGTGGCAAGTATGGGAGTGAGAGGGGTGGTTGGTCCGCAGGAGCCATTTCAACTACCTATGGTGCGGGAGTTTGGAAGGGGATCATGAGACATTGGGAGGACTTCTTCAGGCTTATTTTGTATAAAATAGGGGAGGATAGTAGGGTGCATTTCTGGCGTGATAGTTGTTGTGGTCATAGGCCTCTTAGGGAGGTATTCCCAGTCCTATATGAGATGGCTACGGATAAAGAGGCTTTGGTGTGTGACTACTTCTCTATTTCTCCTGTCGGGGCAGTTGTTTGGGTCCCGCTTTTTGGGAGGAATTTTCTTGATTGGGAATTAGATTCAATGACTTCTTTTCTTGGTACGCTTCATGATCGAGGGAGAAGATAGATGGTTTTGGAAGGCCTCTAGAAGGGGCGCTTTCAGTTCATTCCTTTTACAAATGTCTTTGTGGGCGGGGGGAGGTTTTTCTATGGAAAAGTAATAGCGAGTCTGTTGCTAGAGATATCTGGAGCATGATCTTTGCATTTTTGGTATGGAATGTTATGCCTGCTTCTATGATGGACGTTATGGCCTGTTGGAGCCATAGTTGTCTGAGGAGGAGGGCGAAACGAGTGTGGATGGCAATTCCTTTGTGTGTGTGTTGTAGACCTTTTCAAGGTGTAGAAAGTCATATACGTTTTTTTGAAGGGAATTATTCTCATTTCCCTTTTCTGTTGGTTGAAAGAGAGTACTCCTTTTTGTTTTTGTTCTTTGGTTGGGCTTTTGGATGACTTGTACATGCCTGTAGATATATAGGCAGCCTTTTGTTAGTTGTCTGCCTCGCCCTTTCTTTGGCAATTTATATTGAGTTACATTTAGTTATTTAAAGAAGAGAAAGAGTTGCGAGTACCTATTTAGTCTCTGGGTTAGACAACAGACACAAAGATGGTGGACTCTCGTGATGTGGTCTTGAAGGCAACAACAAATCATTTGTGAGGCAGAGCGGTTATACCCAGTGATGCATAAGCTGTTTTCTCGCTACTCTAAATATGAGTTAGAGGAAGTTAACAAACAGCGATGGGTTTATTTAGGACTAAATGTCAAACCTTTAAAGAGACTGTTTTGTTAATTCATAGGCTTAAGTCGATTTTGTCACACTATGCAGTTTTGGATGGCAAGGAATTATTGTAAATCTTCTTCTGTTTTGATAGATTTTATAGGAGACCTTAATTTCGGAGAGCAGTTATAGCTTTCTTTGTATAGAGCCTGTGTGATGAGGTGGCGCCCATTTTTGTGCCTTTTGAATAAAGTTTTGCCTACTTGTCAAAAAAATTATATATATATATATATATATGTAAAAAGAAAGGAGAGATCTTGGAAAATGAAGTTGTGTACGCTGGGGAAAGAAGTGGAAGTGGAAGTGGAAGTGGAGTGCAAAGACAGAAAGGATGTGGTCTATGAATGGCAAATAATGCAAAGCAATTTCACTGATACAAGGTCGAAAATATCCCTGATTTTCCTCTTGTTAGCTAAGGTATCATTTCCTCGAGTTTTTTTCCTTTTTGGAGACAAAACATGTCATTGGTTTAGAAAGTAGCTTTTTTGCATTCTGTTCCTATTTCCACATTTTCTTCTTGTTAGACATCTAAATTGGAAAATTGCGACGTTTTATTTTTTCCTTAACAAGGCAAGACTTCAGTTTATGAATAAATACGGTAGACAATGTATCGTACACCAAGTGAACAGTGTGGTCTATGGATGTTATGATTTGAAGTTAAGTTTATGTTTTCATGGTAGTGAAGGCTTTACGCAATTGTGCTACGTATGGACACCCTGGAAAACATTAAAAACATTGTGATTAATGAACCTTAACCTATGTATTGCTTACTTAATTATGAATTTTTGTAGCCATTACCTGCTAAGACAATAGATTATGCAAACATCAATAAGCTTTACCCTTGTCATCTGAGGTTGATCAGAAATCATGTTTTTGAATGTGATTTTGTTTGTCAATCTAATGCAATCAATAGGAACTATTGCCCGGATGACATGACCTGCCTATGGTTTAACTAAGCACTCAAAAGTAAGTAGTTTAACCAAACACAAGTTTTGGGTGACACTTCTGGCTATGATTGCTTACACTTCTATTGTACCATTGGAGAATTTTTCTGCTACGCAAAATAAATATAGTGGTATTAAGTCTCTTGGAAAAAGTTTTAATTGTATGACATACAGTTAACCACTTGATATAAATATTTTGATCTCATTTCTGCTGTAAAAGACTATTTCCACAGTTGTTACATCCACCCTTCTCTCACCAAATTATGTACTCAGGTTGGTTCAGGTAAATCATCGCTGTTAAATTTGATTCTGGGAGAAATGAGGCTCAACAATGGATCGATTCATTCAAGTGGATCTATAGCATATGTACCACAGGTTTTTACGCTTGTCCTATCACATGCATTTTGCATCTGTTTTGGAATGCTGTCTTCTGATGCTTTCATTTTGCTGTTTGAAATTGTAGGTCCCATGGATTCTTTCTGGAACAATACGTGATAATATTCTGTTTGGGAAGGATTACAATCCAAGAAGGTGTAACTCCATAATTAAACACTAAAAAAAAGAAAAGAAAATAGATTTTTGTTTTTGGTAAATTTAATTGCATTGCCTCTATGTTTCATTCTTGACCGTCTAACCTTGTTCCCTACTGTAATGCACTGTGAGACAATCAATTTTTTTTTTTAATCCTTCTCATAAGCATAAGTAAAATTTTTAAGACAAATCCTCCATGAAAGATCTCTTTCATTTTTCCAACTATGGAGCTTTTTACTACTTTGAGCAGATACTCAGACGTATTACAGGCATGTGCACTTGATGTTGATATTTCACAAATGGTTGGAGGCGATATGGCTTATATTGGAGAGAAAGGAGTCAACTTATCAGGTGGTCAGAGAGCTCGTCTTGCCCTGGCCAGGTAACATTATCTCCCTATGCCCTCATGCTCAATCTGACTGCAGTCTAAAGGACCAGCTTGAAATATTTTTTCTCTTGTTTCCTTGAAACAACTATGATATTTCTGCAAAATGAACAGGGCTGTCTATTATGGGTCCGATATAATCATGCTCGATGATGTACTGAGTGCAGTTGATGCACAAGTTGCTTGCTGGATTTTGTACGAAGGCATTCTCGGTCCTCTTATGAACCAACAGACACGCATTATTTGTACTCATAATGTCCAGGTTTTGTCTTTGTTCCAAATTGGTCATCTTTGAGTCATGAACTGGCATGAAAGTTTGATTTTTACTTTTGTGACAAGGAGAAAATCTACTAGGATGTTTCATAAAATTTTCTCCATTATCATACAATATCTCATTGGTTGTGACTTAACAGCAGAAATGTTAAAATACTCTTCGATCGTTCCCAGGCATTATTTTTTTCCTGTTCTCTGGAAAATTCCTGTCACGAACAATGTTAGATGGGAAAAAGGCATTATTTGATGCTCCCATATTTTTAGTCCTCCTTTCTATTTTGGTATGTCCCATAATTTTTGTTCACTTTGTAAAACGAAGGAATCTGATCTTATCCTTTTTCAATATTATGATTTTCCTATATTAGTCTTCTAGAGGAGTGTGAATGCCTTGAATAGAGGGATAATATTTGAGATTGCCGGTTCCCTAAAAAAGTTCGGTTTTCAAAGATGGACAAAAGAATTGGGATGGAGGGAGTATAGTAATGGTTATAAGGAGCTTCAACGGAAGGTATAGGAAATCTGAATTACATAATCCTATGTGTCGCATAATTTAAAGATCTTAAATCAAGATTGCTATTAAATTTTCCGAAATGGTATTGTGTATCCCACATGCATTAGTATTGCAGTCAATAATTCAATTCATGCTAGGATTGCCATAAGCTTGTTGAGCTATCTCCACTCATTGTTAGCTGCTCTTAGTTACCTTTTACAACAATAAAAGACTTATGCTTGCTATTGTACCCATAGTGAACTGAAGCATCTTCTCTTGTCTGGCATGTCTTGAAAGTAGGCAAAAGTTAAATTTGGATTTCATAGAACATCAAAGCCCTTGTGCACAGTGACATAAGAGCGGGAATGACATCTAAAAAGCATGAGTAGGCTTACAATTTTATTTTCATTGCTGCCAACCAAAGAAAAGAAGAAAAAGGAAAAGAAAAGAATGCAGAAAATAGATTTCAAGGAGGTGATTCTCAGTCTAATAAACTATAATTTCTGTTCACCTCTCTCAATCCTCTAGGTGCTAAGTTGTTTACTTGTAAATCTGAGCTCATTCTTCTAGAAACGTGCTAGAGTGGGCTCATCAAATTGATTTTTCATATAAAAATAAAAAAATGTGACATTGTTAAAATGATTATCCCATTCAATGTACTGTTTGCTTTCTTGGAATTTTAGAAGCTAATGGTCTTTCAGGCAACATTCCCTTTTTCATTGTTTTCAATTTCTCTTTCATTTTATCAACCTTGGAAGTAAACATGATAGAAATTTTGAAAAAAAATGTTTAAATTTTCTGCATTTCTAATTTTCCCAAAAACATTTGTTGAAAACGCGCCATCAAATGTTTTCTGGTTCTGTTTTTGTATTTTCCATTTGAAGAACAGAATAGTATTCAAAAGGATAGCCCCAAGTAACTTTGGACTATTCAGAATGATATTCATGTGTCCTTTGTTATCTATTTCCTTTCATTAGCAGAATGAATTTTGAACTACTGGAAAGGAGAAAACAATATCAGTTTTTTTACACCATGTGCCCTAATTGGAGCTGGACTATTGTTACATAATGTCTTTAAATATCATCTACTTCTGAATTTAAATTTGATAAACTCAATGATTGTTTTCATCCTTGGTAATTTGGTCCTTGAAGGTATAATCTGATGTATGACAATGAGGAAGAACATGAATCAGTACCTTTCATTTTTGTAAAACATTATTGTATATTTTACTGGTTCAGTAATGTTTTCCCTTTCTTATTTTGGGAAATGAGTGCACAAGTAATATTTTTTTCTACCCTCCACAGGCAATATCTTCTGCTGATATAGTTGTTGTAATGGATAAAGGACATGTGAAGTGGGTGGGAAGTTCAGCTGACTTGTCAACTTCATCTTTGGCATTCTCTTCAATGAAAGAATTCAATATATCTTCTCAAGTTCAGACACAAGAAAGATGTGGAAATACTTCTACTGAAGCCAAAGAAAATGTTATTGCAGAGAGCGATTGTATACATGTTTCTGAGGAAGCAGAGCAGGTCATTGAAGGTGAGCTAAGGAAAGAGGGCAGAGTCGAACCCACCATATACAAGTGAGTAATAACAGTTATCGGCTAAAATTTCACTGCAAACGAGATTATTTTAAAGGTTGGGAATGATTTAGGGTGGTTATTTCCCCTGTTCAATTGGCCAAGCAACTCTTTCTTGGGTTATAATGACACTTTGTGAATTCTGTTCTCTTACAGACATTATGCTGCATTTTTTGGTTGGGGTATTACAATAATAACATGCCTCTCAGCAATTTTGATGCAAGCTTCTCGCAATGGCAATGATCTGTGGCTGTCGTATTGGGTTGATACAACTGGAAGCAACCAAAAAGGCTCTCCCACATCCTTTTACCTGGTGCTCTGTTAATTTCTTTAGTTTACCGGTGACTCTGTGAGGGCAATACCTTAGCCTACTTTTTGACTTTTTATTGAAACTAGAACAGTTAGGAAATTTAGTGACTTCAGTTCTCCTTGGTATATATCAGAACTGCTGATAAATTCCAGAAATGGAATTTTGAGTTGTTCTCTGGTTTTATCTTCTTTTTTTCCCCCCATCTTAGTATTTCTTTTTGAAGAATGATCTTTAGTTTCCGATACCTTGGGAAATTCAATTATCTTTGGAATTGGACCATATGAAGAATTATCACCTTGTAGATTGAAAAATTGTTTCATAAATCAAAGGCAAGCAGTTTAGTCCTTTGGAATCTTGATAAGATGAATATTACTTGCAATAGAAGTAATGATGGTGGACTGGAATTGGACGGTCCTTACAAATGCCATAAAGCAACATTAGGCAAGGGTGGCCTGTTTGAGATTAATTGAAGTGGCACATTCAATGGATCTTTGTCTCTTTACATGGTGTGAGCATGTCTCTCTTTGTTACTATGTCCAGGCTCCCAGCATTCTAGTGTTTAGACTGGCGAGCATAATTAGTAACTAGACTTGATTTTAGGCAGCTAGCTTTGATGTAAAGTAACTAGTAGGAATATTAAAAAATCAATTGAAAGTTCATACTATATGCATTTAATTTGTTTGACCATATGCTTAGAAATGACAGTTATGTGGCTAATTAACCAGTCATATTTGGACAATTAATATAACTTTCAAGAGATTGTTACTGTTTATCTCCTTGAATGCAATATTTCAGTTTCGCAGATAAATGCATAGAGAAACAATGAGTTGTGGGGTTGGGAAGTATATACCTGTTTTGGTTGACTTTGTCATTGATGCCACAGGTTATCCTTTGCATCTTCTGTGTCGTAAATTCCTTGCTAACATTATTGAGGGCATTCTCGTTTGCGTTTGGTGGTTTACATGCTGCTATTCAAGTGCATGATAAACTGCTAAAGAAGCTTATAGATGCACCTATTAACTTCTTTGATCAGACACCCAGTGGAAGAATACTTAACAGGTAGCATTAATGCTTTCAAGAGATTACTCCGATTTAAATTTTCCATTCTTCATGTGGATTGTATTTTGTAGGTTGTCTTCAGATCTTTATACAATTGATGATGCTCTTCCATTCATCCTTAACATTCTATTGGCTAATTTTGTTGGCCTCTTGGGGATTGCTATTGTTTTGTCATATGTGCAGGTAATTTAAGAAGATCCTTGTAATGGAGCCTCTTTTGGTTTGGGATTATCCAGTATAGAAGTTCCACAGATTAGTTGTCCCTGGCATCAAAACATTGTCTTATAAAGTTATTTGTATTTGTGCAGATCATGTTTTTGCTTCTGTTATTGCCATTTTGGTATATCTACAGCAAACTGCAGGTAGTTGTTATATCCTTTACACTAATTGTTACATAAATGGGGTTTTAGATTTTGATTTGGAAGCAATTCAATTTATAATTTGATTATGATCAGATTCTGTAAGATAATAATTAATAAATATTGTAGAGCGAGGGAGAGTGGTACAGAGTCAAATGTTGGTTTAAACTCGGAATCGCTTGCAATATATGACATCTCATACTTTGGATTAGGAGTGTGCATGGGTCGGTTCAGTTCAGGTCCGTGTTGGACCCAGAACCGAACCGATCTCTTCGGTTCCAAAAATTTGATAACTGGAACCGAACCGATCGCTTTAGAGAACCGAACCAAACCAACCCGAGTCGGTTCTGTTCGGTTCCATGGCTCGGGTTGGTTCAGTTTAGGTCGGTTCTGGTCCGCGTTTTATTGTTCAAAAAGCATATTTTTTATTAAAAAAATAAAAAACAATATTAATCTTGTATCTTAAATTTTTTAAAAAAATAATAAAACAACATACAAACATAAATAAATAATAATTAAGTTTAAATAATCATGATTTAAAGGCATATATAGAATATATGTAAAGTTTTTTGATAAATATAAGATCGGGTCTGGTCTTGGTTTGGGTCTGTTTGGTTCGGTTCTCGGGTCGGGTCAGTTCTAATGCATATAGACCCAAGAACCGAACCAATCTCTTCGGTTCCAGTTTAGGTCTCGGGTCTCTCGGGTTTTTTGTGCACCCCTACTTTGGATACTTTAATTGAAAATAGAAAGCTTTATTCTCTTTGGTTTTCATCAGCTCTTAGTTGCCGAGGTACTATGTCAGAGGTGGAGATTTGGCCAGGAATTCTACCTGGTGAAATAATGGAGACAAAAAAGAAAGTAAAGATGGCATATTAGGATATAAGAGAGGAACATAAAAGCTGTTACTCGTAAAGTAGGAAAGCGCAACAGGGACAAAATATGTATCACTTATTTGTAGAAATTGAAGCGTCCTAACTTATAGAATTTAACTATCCTATCAAGCATGGTAGCTCATTCAAGTTTTTGAACGTAGAATAAATCTTTGCCAAAATCCAATTGCTTGGTTGCCATTTCAGAAGAAATGTCAAGGAACTTTCTCAACTGGAATGGTACAAACATTTACTAAAATTCAGCAGTGGACTCTGGAATCTTGTGCAACACTTAGAATAGGTAATACTTTGTAAGATATTTCATTATTTTTTGTTTTGTGGATGAGGAGTAACAAGAATCACAGTTGAATTTTGCTTATCCTTGATTATCATCAAATGATATAATTTTCAGTGATATGATCTTTAAGCTACTTCATTCTAGATATTAGTAACCGAAATTGAAAATTAAATTAACTCCATATTGAGGCAAGGACAGAAAATTCTTTAAAATCTAAAGTTGTCTACTGAATAAAAAATTCTTCAGTTCTACTACAGGTCAACATCACGCGAATTGCGGCGGCTAGATAGTGTTTCTCGTTCACCGATTTACGCGTCATTTACAGAGACATTGGATGGATCATCAACTATAAGGGCATTCAAGTCTGAGGTAATATATGGTTATTATTCCTTTAAAATGACTTGTGTTCATATAAAATGCTTGGATATGTTCTTTTTAGTGATTGGGTGTCAGAACTGCTAATTCTTCAAGTGAACTAATCAGCATAGTACATTGTTGTTTTGAAGTTCAGTCAGAGGCTTAAAGCATGAGACTAGTTATTAGTTTTTATATCAGGCTTATGGAATTTGTTGAGAAGGTGCCTAATAGTATAGGCAGCTTCAAAATTCTCTGAATTTTTCAGTGTCATTGCCTATTTCTTCGTCTAGATTAGTAAGCCTGACAGAGTGTGTTTGTGAGGATAATTTGCTCATAGATAAATCAATTATTTGCTTACGATTTCATTGTGTGTGGGTTTCACAAGGGCGAGAGGTCAACAATGCTTTGGATGATGCTTTCTTGACTTCGATAGGGGTCTTTTCAATTGAAAGAAATGCTAAAAAAAATTTTAGATGAGCAAAGTGACAGAGTTTGGGGGAAGAGCTCTTTCTTTTATTTATGCCTTTATATTTTACCTCTTAGAGCTCCATGTCTAAGGAGTCTATCAGGTTGCTGTTGAATTTATCAGGAATGGTTGGAAAACTGTTTCTCCATCCTTTTGGATTGGAAGGACTAGCCAGAGGATATACAGCCCTCCATGCACTGGGAGGATGAAAGTCAACTTTGTTAAATTGTCCTTTTGAAAACCTGGGCTAGTTTGGTGCTGGTGTCATATTGAGATCAATGAAGAGATTCTGTTTCATCTTTCTCTAAGATGGCTGAAAATTATGATTTGCTGTTAAACAGCAATTTTAACTCTACTAGAATGACTTTGGGAAAATGTTTCTTTAGGAAATTTTTCAATTTCTTTTATCTTTGTTTTCTGCTTCTTTTCTGCCTAGCTTTTTAATCGACTCCTCATCGTTTGTCTCTTTGTTTTCTGGTCATTGTGTCTCTTTTAGTATACTATCCTTTCATATACAAGAAAGAAGAAGAAAAAAATTTAAATTGTGGTACCATAGCCTAGAAGGTGTAGTTTAAGTTTGGATCTTTTGTACTTTCTTCTTATGTTAACAGATCAACTCTGCTTTTAAGTTAACATGTGCTGCATAAAACTAACATTTTTCTTGTGTCAGAGTTTCAGTTCTTAGTCATGGTAGACAGTTTCTAGTGAATGTCATATAGGAGATATGAAATCAAAATTCAATCCAGGCAAGAAGTATGCAACGACTAAGGTCCAAAAATTTTTATTTGAATGAAATTTAGCAGTCCTGGAAATAATATCATGAGAAAATGTTAAAACGTTAGGGAGACCCACACTGGCAAATCATCCTAGTAGGGCTTGGACTTGTGAGAGAGGCCTGTCGGACAGGCCAGGTTTAGTTGCTTGGATGAAAGTTATGGGGCCAGAGGACTTATCCCAGTCCACTTCTCCTTTCTCATCCCCTTACCCTTCCTCTTCCCCATACTTCGCTCTCACGTGAAGTAATTGTTTCCATCCCACCGCCTCCCTTTTCCTTCCCCCAGTCTCTCACCCTACCAAATAAATAGAGCCATCAAAATAGTTATTATTTTTGATGAGTAGATAATTAAATAATAGTTTTGAATTTTTTTTATTTTTGTCAATTTGTTGATATTCAAATAACAATTTTTTTTTTGTGCAGGACTTTTTTATGACCATATTTATTGGGAATGTAACATTGTATCAGCAAACCTCTTACACAGAGATAATAGCAAGTTTGTGGCTCTCCCTTCGCCTTCAGGTATATTTCAAAGACTTGGAATAAACTTTGTTACAACTTAAGGTTGATACTGTCGATGTATGTGTTTGAGAGAGTTTGTGGTGTGAACTCTAGTATTGACTTACATTGCAACTTCTAGTTTTTGCAATTTCATTATGCAACCTATATTCTTGACTGCTAGTCTGTCATACAATATTTTCAACCAGCTATAAGCACTAGTAACCAGTGAATCATCTTAGTTGTTGGCAGCATTTCTTATCTCGTTTGTTGCTGTGATGGCTGTTGTTGGATCTCAAGGGAGTTTGCCTGTTAATATGGGCACCCCTGGGCTGGTAAGTTTCTGCAGACCTGGACTATCTCTAGCATTTTGTCATATGGACAAACTTGTTTATCAATCACATGGCTTGTTTGTCGACAGGTAGGCTTGGCTCTTTCTTATGCAGCTCCAATTGTATCTTTGTTGGGAAGTTTTTTGACGAGTTTCACTGAAACAGAAAAGGAAATGGTATCTGTTGAGAGGGTTCTTCAGGTATGAAGATGGAAAGTAATTTTGCACGTCTATTTTACCACTGATAATTGACATTTTGATTCCCATGTCTTAGTATATGGACATTGCTCAAGATGAACAGCATGGATGCCAACAACTAGAACCAGATTGGCCATTTCAAGGACAGATTGAGTTTCAGAATGTAACTCTAAGATATATGCCATCTTTGCCTGCTGCATTGCGTGATATTAGTTTCATCATTGCTGGGGGAATGCAGGTCAGTGCTTCTTTTGCCTGATGCATTTACTCTCTTTTTTCTCTCTTTTCCTGAAAAATTTAAATCCAGCGGCAATAGATTTGTCTGAAATATAAATCCTTTCCAATTATTGATATACCTATAACGGTATCAATCAGGTTGGAATTATTGGAAGAACAGGTGCAGGAAAATCTAGTGTCTTGAATGCCATTTTCCGCCTCAACCCAATATGTCAAGGACGTATTATAGTGGATGGCATAAACATAGCTGACGTTATTGTAAGAGATCTTCGCTCACATTTTGCTGTTGTGCCCCAGAGTCCATTCTTGTTTGAAGGATCCCTAAGGTATAGTGGAATGTTTATATAGCTGCATTTTAAGCTTAACGATTATGTGTTCATTCGGCAGAGTGCTAGGCTAAGAAGCATGGACACTGACACAAGTACAAACACGGACACAGAACACGTCAATTTTAAAAAAATGAGGACACAAACACAGCGGAAATACAACAAAAAATATATTCCTCATATATTTTATTTGCTCTATATATGAAAGTAACATCCACAAATCATAAAAAATATTAAAAAAAATAGTACTAATTTGACATACAACACTGTTCGATCCATAATTTAATCATTATTTAACTTAAACCATATGAAAACAAGTTTACATTTTAAACTTGCACGGCGTTTTATATATGTTTAAGTCATGGATATGTGTCCTGAGCGTGCCCATTGAAAAATAAATAAACAAAAATTTAGGACACGACAATTGGCGTGTCCAAGGAGTATGTGTGTCCGACATGGACACGGCATTCTCTTAGAAGTGTCCGTGCTTCCTAGGTGCTAGGTGTAGTGCTTTCTCCCAAAAATAGTCTGACATTTACATCAGGAAATACGATTGTTAATATTAACTGCCTTTCATAACAAACTATTGCATGTATTTATGTGCTATGCAATTTTCCAGGGCTAACCTAGACCCTTTCCGGGTGGACGATGACTCCAAAATTTGGAAGGCTCTGGAAAAATGCCATGTCAAGGAGGAGGTAGAAGCAGCAGGGGGACTAGACATTCATGTAAAAGAATCTGGAACATCATTTTCTGTTGGTCAACGCCAACTTCTTTGCCTTGCACGTGCACTTCTCAAGTCTTCTAAGGTGAGAGTTAAATATCCACACACATGCAAGAGTTAAATATCCATGCGCACACACCATACTGAATACTAAAATTTTCAGGTACTTTGTCTGGATGAATGCACAGCCAATGTAGACACTCAAACGGCTTCAAAACTGCAGAATACCATAGCTAGTGAATGCAGAGGCATGACAGTGATCACAATTGCTCACCGCATTTCCACAGTTTTGAACATGGATAATATCCTGATTCTTGATCAGGGGATGCTGGTATGCTTATCACTCTGAGAAACCTTACCTCTTGGCTGTTGACCTTTTGAAAATGAAAAACATCAATTAAAGCTCTAAAGGATTTCAGATAGCAGATACCACGGACCTTGTAGTGTGGACTTTTAACTATAACGGAGTTGATAGGATCTATATGCTTGACATAAGTTTGAGGTTCAACATTCAATTAATTGAACAAGTAGTTTTCCCAAAGAAAAATGTAGAAAAAAAAAATTAAAAACTCTGGTGATCCTTCTAGAAGAAGCGTATAACAACAATCTTTCTACTTTGTCTTTAGTTTGGTTTAAGAGAATCCTGAGGAAGAGCGTATATACATGTATGTATATTGTATATATACTTCACTAAGCTAAAAGAGATACGTCAATGTCTCTGTGCAAAATGAAATTAAAGGCTCAACTTTAATAGGAGAGCATATTCCTGTGAGTCTATGACTGCAGAGGCCACTCAAGAACTGAAAAACTGACCATGACGTAGACCGGACCTCAATGAAAGACTACATCATTTAGAAGTTATTAGTACGACTAAGTTTCAAAAGAATAAAAAAAATTGCAAAGGTGGAAGATAGAAATAAGATCAAATAGAAATAAAATATAAAACCCTTGAAAGACTACTATCATTTGTGTTGCTATGCATTTAGTTAGTTATATAACCCTTGTTTTATCATGGCATATATCTGTTGACATGTTATTAAAATTTTGTGACTAGAAACAAATGTGATATAGTTCATTCCCACTATTTCAGGAACTTAAAATTTTAAACCTGTTCTTTTTATCTTCCTTTTTGTAGGTTGAACAAGGAAACCCTCAGGTTCTTCTACAAGATGAGCTATCCAGATTTTCTAGTTTCGCTAAAGCCTCTACAATGTGAAAACTTAAAATTCTATGGAGGACATGGCTGTTGTGTCCAATAGAAGTCGCTGACAGTTTCTGGTTTCTAACTTAGACTGCTCACCATTATTTGTTGTAACTTGAGATATAGAGACTGTAGTACTTGGATCTATTTGAGCTGGAATCTTAAGCTGTTCTGGTTCTGGTGGTGGGCTTATTGTACTGTTACCAGTTATTACTCGACCATTAGATAATGGATTTTGCTCTAATTTACATCTTCGTCAGTAGTTTTTTGCCATAATTTTATCTTCGGTCTGTGGGGAAATTACAGTGACATGTTCTCAATTAACCGTGGGTCAAGACAGTCTCCTGATGCTAGGAAGCTGCCTCGCCATGTCTCTTCAGTGTTACATCGAGGCACACACTAAAGGGTTATTGGTCTAAAGTTTTCTCAAGTGAGATTGAACATGTCTCCCATAACGGCTGATGCATGGAAGACTGTGTGACGTGTGAGCGACACGCCTTTGCTGACGTGTCTGGGATATGTGGTTGCGTCTAGTACACGTGGCAGGCGAGTGGGCACCTACACTGAATAAGAAAAGAAAAGAAAGAAAGAAATAAAGAAATAGCAATCAAAGGTTGATGTTCTAAGGATAGGCAGTTTTATGATCATTCCATCAGCTAAAATACTATCACCAGTCATGACCTAAGCTAGTTACTGAATTTTGTGGCAATGTGCTTGCCTAATACTTGTTTGTCCATGTAAGGAAAAATTAACTAAAAAATAATGCAACTAACCTGATTTAAGCATTAATTAATAGTTGTTCAGTGGCATCTGGCATAGTGGTGTGGAACTACAGTGGTTAAGTCTTTTTAATTCTGGTCCTTGGCACATTTACACTAAATATTATGCGCTGTCTCTTTATTTTAAAAGAAAAAATGATATTTTTTTATGATGTAATTCGCTGTGACAAAAAAAAAACATATATCCATAATATGGGGAAGGATCAATGTAGAAGAAATATTTTTCTGTTTTAATTTTTTTTGGTTTTGGTTGTCTAGAAAAATTAGTTCAATGTATATTTATATACTAAATATATATTTATATTTTTTCTCAGATGTATGTGTGTGTAGAGATGGCAAAATCCCCCGTATAGTCGAGGCCCTGACCCGACTCTACCCTAATGGGACGGGTTTGAGGAAAAAATACAAACTTGTTTAGATTCAGAGCGGAGATGGGAAAAGGAGAACCCCGACCCCAACCCGATTACACAAATTAAATTGTGTTATATAAAATTTAATGAGTTTCCCAATTCTTTCCCAACACATTGCATGATGGGTTTTAGTTATGTGCATGAAGGGAACATATCCTAGTGGCCTCGGGCATGCCCATTCTATTGCTGTTGGGGGCACAATTTTATTCCTATTATTTTATATAATTTATTAGAAGAAAAAATAAACAAAAGTTTTTGCACATCATCTTAACTCTTCCTTATGTTGACTTTCGGAATTTCATCATACTTTAAGCATAAAAGTACATAAAATTTAAATGTAAAGTTATTATGAATGAGCATTCCGTCACTGACTTAATCTAATCAAGGCAGGGCTTGGCGGAGCGGGGGCAGGGAAGGATTCTCTTAAACAGGAGCGGGGGTGAGATAGGAGTCCCGACCCATACCCGCCTTGTTACTATCCTATGTGTGTGTTTTTTTTGGTCCGGCGATATATATGCATATGAAATTATTGCAAAATTACCATGCTCCTCAGACTAGAAATTTGGGCCACAATGATTGGACAAGTTCTACAGGGGCAACCCAATATTTGGGAGTTCTAGGTCCAGCAGGTTTGACTTTTCTAGAGGAATGGTTGCTTAGGGAGAGAAAACAGAGGTCATTTTGAGAGAGAGAGAGCGAGATAGATGGGATATTGGCATGCATAGGAGTACTGTCGCCCTTCCCGTTCTACTACTGGCTGTGGACGAAGCCTCAGACATGGGTGGATCTGTGCGGCAAAGGGCGAGACCCATCAAACGTGATGGCTCGAGTCTCTCACTTGTTGAAGCTCATCCAGTTCCTCTCTCTCTTCTCCGTCTCCACTCTCTCTTGGCTCCCACCCCTCTACTTCTGGCCCCTCTTCCTCTTCGGTCAGTTCCTCAACTTCAGGTATATAGACTAACCTATTCTCTCTCTCTCTCTCTCTCTCTCTCTCTACTGCATCGACTTCATCCAATCCTGAACCCATTTAAAAGGTTTTGAATGTGTGGAGAGTTACCAAAATTTTCCAGGAAAATCTTTCCTACCCGTAACCTGGGATACAAAATTTTAACAGCGGAACTGTGGGTTTTGTGTGTAGAACCATTCTCATCCAGTGGTGTTTTGGATATTTACCTTGAATGCTTGTATACATGGAATATTCAGGGACTCAGTTTGACATGAGTCTGAAATTGTTTTGCTGTCTAATGTGATTTATAAGCTTGAATTGCTTAAAATTCAATGTATGTAATGATTTCTATAAGCATTCTCAGCTTCAAATCCTTTATATTTTGAAGGGTTCTTTAGCTTGGATTCTTAAGTATGATTCCTTTTTCCAAAGCCTATAGTTAAAGCTTCTGCTATGCTATCATCTTGTGTTGGAGTTAGTGGCTGATATTGTTGATAGTAAATCCGGAAACAATGGGGCTCATGGGCGCGGAACAGAGCGGAGGCCATGACGGGTAATCCAGTTTTGTCCACATGGATCAGAATAATAGGTTGGAGAGTGCCCTCCGCAGTATGGTACAGTTATTTTGAAAATTTTGCCATTGTATTTAAGATTATTGTTTCATTTAAATTCGTGTAATTCTAATCAGTTATAACACTTTTATCAGAAGTAATAAGAGAGAATTACGCTACGACGTAGGTAGTCAAACTAACTGCAGAACCTCGTTAAATTATTGTCTTCTGTGCTTGCTTATTCTTGTTTATTGCATTGCATATAGATTTTTGCGCAGCACCTTGTGTAGTCTTTACACCATTATTTTTGGACAGCTAAAAGAAGTGTTGGATTTGGTAAACAGCCTCTGTAGAATCTTTTCTTTCATTTATACACTTTTGAAATTTTGAAATAATCGTCATCTCTAGCTTACTGAAATTGAAGTTTATGCGCAGTTTATCTCATCAAACATAAGTGCTTCACTCATGTTAGAATTATACTTGTAGAGAGACAGTAGGTTTAAGCTGCATATTATAGCCTGTTTGAAACTTGTGGAAGCGAAGGGAAAGAAAAATGGTAGGAAAAGTGTTTTCCCTTCTCTGTTTGATTTTGTAAAGAAAATAAAAGGAAAGTGGAAGGAAAACCCTTACCCCTCTTTGAAATTCTAAGAGAGAGAGGGAGAGAGATTATTTTCTCTCCCTTTCTTTTGCTTTCCCCTCCCCTTTCCCTCCTAGGTAGAATCAAATAGGGAAAAGAAGGGAAACTAATTATTTTCCATTCTTTTCCCGTCCCTTCCACAAGTTCCAAATAGGCTGTAAAGAACTGCTAGTGAACTACAAATGTGCTACCATCTGCCTTTCTCATACAATCGTTAGGAAATAACCAATGGTAGACTTGTACGACGGATATCCAATACCTATCCCGGGGCATGTCTAGTTTAGGGAGTCCATTAATTTTGAACTTCATATGTACATCATATTCATTTTGATACATAAAATTTATGTAGTTGAAAAAAAGTTAGGATCACAAGAGAAGGAGAACTGATCTTTGGCACATTTCTTTGAAGCAAGAGCGAAAACTTGAGGTACCCTGCAAGCTCATTTAGAATAAATGAAATTAAGGACTATTAAGCTGGAGGCTTGGTAAGAATTGTATTATCAATGATATGTTGTTTAATGTTGCATTTCATCTTAAATTTATGTATGGAATTGTTGGACTGAGACATGAAATCACAGGGTATATCAGTTGCTTGGTGAACCGGGTACTTACTATGGTGTTCGCTTTGGGAAGGAGATCCCATGGGTATCGGAATTTCCCTTTGGGGTAATAAAAGACCCTCAATATTTTGGAAGTATCACGAGTCTTCTCGCGTGCCTGTCTTGGGTCCCCTTCCTCCACATTCTATTGTGGGTACTCGGTTACGTGTACATGATCCAGCTAGAATCTAAGGAAGATCCTGCCACTCGCGCCAAGCCGGGTCCTTTAAATTTGGCAAGAAAGTGACTAGAGAATTGAAGCAACCAGCTTAGCAGAGACTCCCAATGTGAAGGTTTTCATTCTCGTTTTGGCCGAAGATTTACATCTTGGTCGCTGATCGTATTTTAGGTTCATTCAAATTTGTTTTCAGTCTGACCCCATATCCACCATTTTTTATGGTTTATTTTAATGACTTTAGGGTTACCAAAAGGGAAAACCAAAAAAGATGTAATGAAATTAATTTTATCAGTAAAATTTATGCATGGTGATCATCTTTACCTGTTGGTTGGAAGGAACTGATTGTATGACAAATGAATAATAGAATTGATTTCAAAAGCTTGCATGTTTGATTTGAGTATTTGCCTTCTTGTTCAAAAGATTCTGTAATGTGGAGAATATGAACTTTTATAGTTAAGAGGACGACAGTCAAATTGCTTTTGAGTTGTTTACGGAGGGTCTGTAATTGATGATTACACAATGGAGATTGTTCCGAGTTTGCCTCTTTAATTCAAGAAGAATACCCATTTGCTAAAGTTTGTTCTTGATGTAAAGGAGTGAGATTTCTTTTCATTACATCCATAGTGGTTTCAAACCTTGCACCTCAAACTAATATTGCAGATAAAAGATTGAGATTCATGCAGTTGCTCTGCTCACATCTGGGACATTTTACAATCATGTCCATGACAGGAAAACTGATGAGGAAGCAGAAAGCTAAGTACATGATGGGGTGAGATACAAGACAATGAAGTAGGGAGCTAAACACGTAATAAGTTTTTCCCACCAAGACTGATCTTACTTTGGGTTGTCTAATCAGGTTGGGACTCTTTCTTCGACTTATATTTTAATTTCTTATGATCGATCATAAAGTTCTGACTTCAGCGTGCCTGTAAAATAATTTCTGCAAATTGACTAATGCAGCCTGCATGCCTAACGGTTGAGCCCGTCACTCTCTACGCGTACAAGAAAGAGTGGACCATAAAAGTAGGAAATTACCCACAAATTTTACATGGCGTCGCCTACATCTTAGTCTTCTCCCAAGGGAATGCATCAAACCTGGCTCCATAACAAAAACTGGCGATCCTGCACACCCACATCTCCTGAGCAATGTATCTCTCTTCCCCGCTTAATTTGATCATTGCCAATATCTCTCTGTTCCAATTCGGTACACAAAAAACATGTATCTTTGTCGGCTATCAATTATTATCCCCCTCTATTTCTTCCTCCATCATATTGTTTTCTCTGTTGGTGACTCGCCTACTCTTTATTACCCACAAGATGACATAGCCGTTAACTGCGGCTCTTCTGGCAACTCAACTGCACTAGATGGCCGGCAATGGATTGGAGATATTGGTTCAAAATATATAGTCTCACAAGGATCCAATGGCAAATTGATAAGCTCAACAGTTTCTCCCGATCCTGTTCCCTACATGACTGCTTGGATCTCCTGTCGACATTTCACTTATGCATTTTGAGTTACTCCAGGCCAAAAATTTATCCGCCTCCATTTCTATCCAGCTTCATACCCGGTTTTCAAAAGGTCCAAGGCCTTTTTTACTGTAAAAACCGGTCCTTATACCCTCCTTAGCAACTTCAGTGCTTCCCATACTGATGATGCTTTGGGCTTACAATCCTGTGTTAAAGAATTTTGCGCAAACATGGAAGAAAACCAACAGTTAATCATTACCTTCTCTTCATCACCGAGTGGTACTTCGGATGAGGTATATGCTTTTGTCAACGGGATTGAAATCGTGTCGATGTCGACTAGACCATATCATTCTCGAGAGGGTGATCTTGGTGCATTTGTTGTCGGCAAGAAATATCGATTCTTCATCGATGAAAGCATTTTTCTTGAGATGGTACAGCGGTTAAATGTTGGCGGAAGCTCCATATTACCCAGAGAAGATACTGGTATGTTCGAGAGTGGTCTGAGGACTCCATTTATTTGTTAGAATTAAGTGTACTCTTGCCAGTTAGTACGACAGTTCGGATCAAATACACAAATATACCAACATACATTGCTCCTCAGAAAGTTCTACCAAGCATCCTGGTCAATGGTTCCAGACAAGCAAGCGAACAAGAACTTCAATTTTACATGGCAATTAGGTGTCGACTTGGGATTCAGGTACCTTGTTAGGTTCAATTTCTGTGAGCTTGAATGTGAGATAGAAGAGAGTGGCCACATGGAATTCAGTATCTTCATTAATAATAAGATGGTTGAGGCTAACTGAAGCGCCGGAAGGGGGGTTGGTCAGTTGTATAGGGACTGTGTTGATGATGCAAGGAGATAGGATGGAGGGCAAGCGTGATTTGCTCATAGCATTGTTCCTCCATGAGAGCCACAGGTATGAGAGAGGACGATTGAACCCATTCATGCAATTCTAAGGGGGTTGTAGGTGTTCAAGTTGAGCAACACCGACAACAATCTTGCTGGAGTGAATCCGGCGTCCCCGGCACATGCTTCAACATCTCGTAACCTGATGCAGTGGATCCGGAGTATTTCTTGACGCGTTGGCTAACCAAGAAAACAGATGTGTATGCCTTCGGTGTCGTGTTGTTGGAAGTGTTTTGTGGGAGGCCGGCTGTGGAGACAAGGCTCGAAGAGCATGAGCAACACTGTCTAGCCCTGTGGGCTCAACACTGCATCAAAGAAAAGAAACTTGACAAGATCATTGACCCTAGTTTCGGCGAATCGCATGATAATTCACCGGCATGTGAAGACAATCAACATAGTATTGGATGATAAATGGGTGGCGAAGGTTTCAGATTTTGGGTTGTCGGAAATAAACCCGTATGCCTTTATGAATGCTACCCTAGTCCTCGCGGAGTTGGATAGTACTTTCAAGTTTTCAACCATATGGATCCGGAATATTATTTACGTCAGCAGCTAACGGAGACTCGTTTGGGCTGGTGGTGTCTGAAGTATTGTGTGCTAGGCCTCCGCATTCTCGCCTGGGTTATCAGGATGGGACGCTTGATCAGATCATTGATCCGTAGGTGAAGGGTAAGATTGCGCCGGACTATTCGGAGAAATTTGGGCAGATTGCGATGAGTTGTTTGCAGCGTGAGGAATTAATTAAACGGCCCTCGATGAATGAAGTTGCGTCGACCCTCGAGTTGGCGCCGCAGCTGCAGGAGAGTGCGGAGGACGGAATCAAACTCGGTGGAAACACGTGGGGTAATGGGTTGACGATGCCGAGCAACAGCGGAATGAGTTTTACCGGCCGTTGTTCTGTGTTCACTGAAATCATGAACCCCAATGCGCGGTGAGAGAGAGAGAGAGAGAGAGAGAGAGAGAGAGAGAGAGGTCACCAACAAATTCCCTGCTATGTCACTACATGAGGCAGCTGGGAATTTATATAACTGAGGTTCTTGCTAACAAACATGTGCTTTTAATGAAACATTCTAAGAACTAATAAATAAAATGAGTTTTGTACGAATTTAAAAATTTAGAGTTATAATAAGACATCGTTTTAGAGTTATTAATAAGATAAAATACTAAATAGTACTATACTTTTTTAACATAACTACTAAATGATTTGAAAATTAAACTCCTACGATTTGTAAAAACTACTATTGTGATATCATTAATATTAATAAATAAAAATTCTTTTATCCATGCTTGCGTTACACAATTAATATAAAATTTTAAAATTATGCAACCATAACATAATTCTTGTAATCTTTATGCTAACTAAAATATTTAAATATATATTTCAATCAAAAATTTTAATTTTTATACACATAATTATTTATTACTATTTTAATTTATTTTTTTCTTTTTTTATTCCCAATTGAACATATAGGGGTTTGGACTATGGAAAATAATTTTGTTTCTACAAAATCAATCTAATTCCTTTATTTTTAATTTTATTTTACTACATAAATTTATTTTATATTTTAATTAAGTTAAAGAGAAAAATATGTAAAAGTTAATAAGGGTATATTTGGTATTTAGAAGTTAGTGTATAACAGAGACAATATAAATGAGAGCAAATACTAACAAAGTTTTTCAACAAATCATTAAAAGCTGAAGTATTAATGTTTTGTTTTTTAAGAGAAGTTAAGGGCATATATTAGTATTTGCCTATAACTTATATCTAATGTCATGTTTTTAAGTTATTGACAGCAATGGACTTTTTAATGGACAAGAATTTCCTCCAACTTTGGAGGAAATTTTCCTGCCCTATGCATGTAGCAGCACATGCAGCTGTCACCTATTAGAACTGTGTTATTAATCTATTTAAATTCTTCCTAAGTTCTAGGCACCAATCATGGAATTAACATACTTATAAAAGATATATTTATAAAAATAAATCTACAAATACATGGTCAAATGACATACGGCCACATACACAAGGCAATAAGAACTAGGGCTGGTCATTGGGCAGGCTGGGTCAAACTTGACCTATATAATAATGTTTTGGACAGTGGCCTGAGTTCAACTCGAGTCCGGCCCGGCCAAATGTCGGGCCTCCACTTTGTTGCCCAATCCCATTAAGAAAATAAAAATGAAATCCTAAGCCCGCCCACCGCCTCGACCCACTTTGTTGCCCAAGCCCGCCAAGAAAATAAAAATGTAATCCCAAGTCCCCCCATCAGCCCGACCAAAATACATATTTATTTATTTTTTATAAATGTAAGTTAGTATATATATATTTATTTTTTAAACTAAATAAAAATATTCGGGTCGGGTCGGACTAGGCTGGGTCGGGCTTTGAAATATAAATGTAAGGGAGTATATATATAGGGTTTGTATATATGTAAGTGAACATATATATATATATATTTATTTATTTATTTTTTAAACTAAATAAAAAATATTCAAGCGGGGTCAAGCTTTGAAATATAATCCCAACCTCAGCCCGAAAATTAATCGGGTCTAAAAAATCAGTCCAGCTCGATCTCACGGGCCTAAATCTTAATCCCAATTCCTTCAAAAATTGGGCCGAGCTAGGCGGGCATGTCGAGATAGCAGGCCGATGGCCACCCCTAGTAAGAACTCCAACCTGGGTTGGAGCATATTGTCTCTACTTAGTTTTGTAGTTTTAATTGCAATAAATTTACATTTTAATTTTAGAAATATTTTTAATTAGTCTAATTGAAATAAGATCTGAATACTCATGAAGAAAGTAACACTTAAAAATTGAGAAATTATAAGACTATCAGAAGGGAAAAATTATATGTCCAAGTGACTATCGCAACATGTCATTGTATTTATGTCGTATAAATAATTTATTCTTGTGATGTCTGTTGACTCCATACTTTGATTTTGATGATAAAAAATTTTTTGTTTAATGTCTAATTACTTTACTTAGTGTGCAAATTATATCATGCATTAATTAGATTATGATTTGAAAACTTGAATATATTGAAGCATTTGTGAAGTTTGTCAAGAAGATTTGAATAGTATGTTGAAACCATGAAGAAGATAGAAGAGGCCATATCAATTGAAGAAGTTCTAGATGCAATTAAATTTGAAATGATTTCATCTCGAAATATTGAAGGTGGTAAAGATCAAGTGAAGTGAATATCACAACTTTTGAAAGATCTTTTGAAAGAATTGATGAAGCCTTAACAAACCAAGTGAAGCCATGAATTGATTGAAGAAGTTCTTAAAAAACAGCATGCATGGAAGGAGACATTTCAAGCCTTAAAAATCTAATATGGAATATCAATGAAGTACTTGAAGAATTAAAAAAAGGTTGAAGAAGTCCTGCAAAATGAAGCCTATGGAATTGAAAAGAGTCGACACATCCACTCTAGGAGTCGACACATAAAAACAATGACTTAAACCCGAGCTTATGAATTGGCAAGAGTCGACACATTTATTACAAGTGTCGACACATATACCTACATGAGTCGACACATGGAGACAAATTGCTTAACTTTGAAAAATTCTTAAAAGAGTCGACATATGAGCCTACAAGAGTCGACACATGGAGACAAAGAGCATGATTTTGATAAATCATTAAAAGAGTCAACACATAAGCGTACAAGAGTCGACACATGGAGACAGAGTGCATGACTTTGAGAATATCCTTAAAGGAGTCAACACATGAGCCTAGAAGAGTCGACACATCGAAACAGTGCCTTAAAGATACATGCTAAAACTTAAAGGAGTCGACACTTGATCCCTCAAGAGTCAACACATGAAGGCAGATTACTTGAAGAACAATGTTCAAAACAGGAAGGTGTTGACACTTGTAGCCTGCCATTGTAACGATAATATTTTTAAACGTTCTACAGCTGTGTTCTTGCATTTAATGCAACTTCAATTACCTCCAATGGCTAGAATTGAAATTAAAGCATATATACAAGACCCCCACAACATATATACTAAGAGAGGACATACATACAACTGAAACAATAGAATTTGAAGGCATAAACCCTAGTTATTATTATTGCTTTGCTGAGATATTAGGGATTTACTGATCTTACACTGATTCCATCCACTCTTTGAGAGAGATACTTTGTGTAAATCTTATTTATTCTATTTGGGTGGGTTTGTAAACCTGTGAGTTTGAGTGTTCTTGTTAAAAGACTTGTAAGTTTGAGTGAATCTTGGACAAAATTACTTGAGGAGATTTTAGAGTTTGGGAAGAGTTCTTGTGAGAAGCAAGTTAGGCACTGGATCAACTAGTACCTGCTGTGTAATTGTTCATTGCATAATGGAAGAGCTTTCAAAGGGGTCTTAAGGGTGAGGACGTAGGTCACGAGTTGTGGCTGAACCTCGGTAAATCTTTGTATTCATTTTGTACTATGTTTTTCATTTTTTTTTTATATTGCTTGAACACATTACACACACTCTTTGGTTCTGCTATTAGATTGATTAATCAGATTACTTAATCAATTTTTAGTTAAAATTATATGTGATTATCTTTTAAACTCAATTCACCTCCTCTATGGTCGTATACTTTGACCAATAATATCATGTGTAACAAAAAAACAGTAGTATAGAGAAATATCAAATTCTTCTTTCTTTCTTTTATTTCTCTTTTCTTTCCTCTCCTCTCCCAAGTTCCAAACAGGCTATGAAGGTAATTGGAAATTTTTTAATTTTTTTTTATGGTTAAGGTAGTTGGATCAAACTACCGGGGTAGTTTCCCTGACACTTAGGTTTTATAAACTTAATTCCACATTTGGGTAGTGTTTTAACTTTATGCAGCAACCGAAGTTTACCATTAATTCAATTAGCGATTTTATTGAAAACGCTAATTGAATAGGTGTTCTTAACGTGTATTCCAAATCGTATATACGAGGTAAAAAACCACTAATTGATTTGGCGATTTTAATGAAACCGCTAATTCAAATGACGATTTCATTAAAACCGCCAATTAAATTGGCAGTTTCATATCAGTAATTTTTCCAAACAACTAAAAAACCCATAACTTCCAAACTAGGGGTCCGTTAGACGTGCTGTCAACTCCCACACCTCACTCGCGTCACACCGGTACCTCTCGCCAAGTTTCATACTCCCCGGACCCTTCCTCGCCATTTTGGTACCCCAACAGCCGAGTTCGCCTTCTCCCGAGAACCTAAGTTTTAGAATTCTAAAACTTTGCATAACTTCTAAACCAGGAAACCGATTGACGTGCCGTCAACTCCCACACGTCACTCATGTCAAACTGGTGCCTCCCGCCAAGTTTTGCACTCCCTGGAGCCTTTCTCACTATTTCGTTACCCCAACAGCCGAGTTAGCCTAACTTAAAAAACGTAAGTTTTGAAATTCTGAAACTTTGCATAACTTCCAAACTGGGAAAACGATTGACGTGTCGTCAACTCCCACACGTCACTCGTGTCACACTGGTGCCTCTTGCTAAGTTTTGCACTCTGTGGAGCCTTTCTCGCCATTTTGGTACCCTAACGGCCGAGTTGGCCTAACTCCAAAAACCTAAGTTTCGGAATTTTGAAACTTTACATAACTTCGAAACTGGGAAACTGATTGACGTGCCGTCAAGTCCCACACGTCACTTGTGTCACACCAGTGCCTCATGCTAAGTTTCGTACACCTCGAGCCTTTCTCGCCATTTCGGTACCCCAATGGCTGAGTTGGCCTAACTACGAAAACATAAGTTTTGAAATTCTGAAACTTTGCATAACTTCCAAACTAGGAAACCGATTGACGTGCCGTCAAGTCCCACATGTCACTCGTGTCACACCGGTGCTCTTGCTAAGTTTTGCACTCCCCGGAGCCTTTCTTACCATTTCGGTACCCCAATAGCCGAGTTAGCCTAACTCCGAAAACATAAGTTTTGAAATTTTGAAACTTTGCATAACTTCCAAACCGGGAAACCGATTGACGTGCCGTCAACTCCCACACATCACTCGTGTCACACCGGTGCCTCTTGCTAAGTTCCGCATTCCCCGAAGCCTTTCTCGCCATTTCGGTAGACCAATGGCTAAGTTGGCCTAACTCTGAAAACATAAATTCTGAAATTCTGAAACTTTACATAACTTCTAAACTAGGAAACCGATTGATGTGCCGTCAAGTCCCACACGTCACTCATTCATACCAGTGCCTCTTGCTATGTTTTGCACTCCTCGGAGCCTTTCTCGCTGTTTTGGTACCCCAATGGCCGAGTTGGCCGAACTCCGAAAACCTAAGTTTCGGAATTCCAAAACTTTGCATAACTTCCAAACTAGGAAACCGATTGACGTGTCGTCAATTCCCACACGTCACTCGTGTCACACCGGTGCCTCACGCCAAGTTTCGCACTCCCCGAACCCTTTCTCCCCATTTCAGTACCCTAACGGCCAATATATATGACATTAAATAGAACATGCCAAATATGACCCAAGCTCATACATATATTACATGAAAACATAATAACTTATTTTATATTATACTGAAATAAAAACCAGACCAAGCTTTATGGATCATGTTCATAACAACATAGTGGTTTGCCAGTAACGCTAAGACTATTAGGTAGATAGTTTTCAAAGTCATCGTCACCTTCTTCTTTTGAGAAGTCTGAAAGTTCTGGGTCAGAAACTAGCAACGGATCTTCAACAATTTGTAATATTTGTTGTGTTGGATCACCACATTGTTCCTTCGCTTGCTATGTAAAATGATATCTATCCAACCTTCGTTGTATTTTATCAACCTTGCGTTTGAGTGGTTTTATGACCTTGCTGTTAGGTGATCGTTTATTGACCAACTAAGCTGAACAGGCCTTTGGGATACGAAGGCCATGCCATCGGCAATACATCTCTTGTTCACACCGTTTATCGAACAAGTTTTCCCATGACAACCTTATGCATTGGGAGTCAGTCACCCTGCGAGATGAACGTAAGGACGCATCATCGATGAAGATGTGGTTGATCGGACCCATCGTATCGTGCATTAGGATTAGTTTGTTAAAAAAGCAATGCTTTCGTCCATACCATTTGTTACCGACTGGGTCCATGTATGCATGCACCATATGGATGGGTGAGGATTGGTTTTGATTTGTGTCACCACTTCGAGCCGAATGACTACACGATGTCCCAAATAACCCTTTTCACTTCAGCATGTTAGGATGTATGGTTTAACACTTGTTCATTTAATGGCACGACGTATATATAGGTAATACGATACAATACATGAGTAAATGGTTCACGTGAATTCATTAGGATGCGAAACAAGCCTTTTGTGCAGCCTTCACATGAAGGGTTCAAGACATGCCTTCATGTGAAGTTAATGCACGCTTTAGCATTGATGTGACACCTCAGAAATAACCCCAACTAGCAATACGATAATGTAGAAGATGACCTATTTTATAAATAACCATAATATTTTATTACAAAAAAATTTATGAACTACAAAATTTGATACATCTATAAACACGGGATACCAAAATTAACCATAATATTCGATTACATCAACAAATGTTCGACAACTTTCTCAAAATGTACCTAATACAAACCCCATACCCCCAAGTACTATACATGACCACCTATACCACATGGGGGTGGCCTCCTATCTCGTGTCGACTTACGGGTAAAGACCCGTGTGATACTACGTAGTCTCGACTGAGATGGCTCTGACTAGGTGATCTGTGAAACGCCCTTAGGAGGTATATGCTGATGTGGGTTAATGGTAGGGACTACGTCTACTGGATCAATGGAAGGCCTACTGCTGACCTGAGTGAGCTGAAATGACCCATCTACCTATGATGGTGGTACGGGATGTGTAGTCTCGAATGGCATAGTAGATGGAACGTGACCCTGGGTATCCATGAAAGGCGTCTCTATATGGTGCCCTTCAGCTAACAATGGATCCAAATGTGCATGAAATCTCATATCATCTCTGACGGGTGAGGAACCAGATCGCTGGTCATAAAAAACAGGGGAAACATCGTGGCGGGGTGCGGTGTGATGAGGTCTCACGTCACAACTGGTCGCATATGATAATGAGGGTACATATCGAGGGTTATTGTGATATATATATGCTGGCATACTCGGTGTCACATGCGATGTAGGTGTTTGGATCGAGGGCAGCTGGGCAACTGAGTGTTGGGCCTGCAAAACTGAGGGTTAGGCAACTGAGTGCTGGGCCTGCGAAACTGAGGGCTAGGCAACTGAGGGTTGGGCTTGCGAAATGCGCTGCTGCTCACGTAATATCTCTACTGACTTGGAACACAAGTCACGTGCCCTATACATGTCCTCCAGTACCGAATCAGTCCCAAACCCATATATAACACGATCTATAAGGTGATGCACGGTCGTGAAATGACGAGTCTGCAAAATGAAGCATAATTTTTATTTCCTTTTACCAATTCATATTTGCTTTGAAAAATCATATTACGTAAAAGACTACTAATCGCAATCTCTACCGTAGACCTAACCTCCAGGTAGCCTCAATCTAGGCGGTGAGTTAGAATGCCCACTAATGGGCGTGTGATACGGCGATACCACTGCATATATGGATTGTCATATCGCATGTCTCCAGTAGTAGGAACCCCAACTACAATATGATTACGGTGTTGCTGTCATCGATGTATGTAGTGTATATGAAACTCCCTCCAATCGATGATATATCTCCCACGACCATCTAAACCATGTAAGTCAGGAGATGTGTTATGAGCCTGTGGAATGACCTGTCTAAAACCAAACTGTCGACATACACGATCAGGCAGATGCCACTCTACGACCTCGAAGCACAATAATGGGGATCGAGTCAGCCAGATATCACTCCCAGCTCAACAATAATCTGGAAGTGAATCCATGATAACATCATATGGCCTCCATATGAACTACAAACATATAAAAATGTAGTACCCATTACTAATTGAAATATATGAACCAAAAAACCAAAAAAAAAAATCCATGTAGTATTCATACCTCGTGTGGCCTCAAGCGGTTTAACTGATCACGGTATACACGGACAACATGGGTCAACACTGTATCTGTATGATATCTCGATCTCCATCTGACAGATATGTGGACATAATATCAAAACTGTGTTTAATGACTAAAGATATAAAGGTAAACATAGATAATTGATTGGTACATACCTAGCTCCCCACAGGCCACCGGGTAACTGTACCCCATCTATATCTGAGGGCTACAAGCCATCAGTAGGCTGATCTTTACGACTAGGGCACATGCGTGGGAATCTCTCCCAAACCCATACCTAAATAAAGTTCAATGTTAACACAAATAGTAAATGCAATAAAAATAAAACAGTACGACATACTGGAAAAAATGCAATGTTATTGAACCTACAACAAAAGTAGTGTGCCCCCTATTTACTTTCCGTCTGGCTTCGTCGCCCAGCATATCGACCTATAAAGCATAGCTAAGGTGACACTGCCCCAACTATATATCCCTATCGCATCTAAGTCTTCTAGAAATGGGAGGTATGACAGTCTCACAAGAGTCTGGGATAAATCTGACATCAGAACTCCCCCTCCCAATCAGGCGAAATATGTATGCACGTGCGTGCCGCTGTACAATAACGTCATCAGCTCCATCTGGAAGGGCCTGGAAAGTGTCACGAAGCCATGTAATCCGAACACGCTCGATATCTAGCTGCTCTGGGGGTGGGGCCACACCTAACAACTGGACACACAGGTCCTGCCACTGCTGCATAGTAGTCCTATCCTCCCGTCGGATGATAGGCTCGCCATCGACAGGTAGTCCTAATAGTATAGAAACTTCCTGCAAAGTGATGCTAGCCTCCTCGATAGTCAGATGGAAGGTATGGGTCTCCTGTCGCCAACGCTCTACTAACGCCGTGATCAAGTGATGGTCCAACCAGATCATCCCAACTCGGTAGACATCGTAGAACCCAGCACGTAGTACATACTGCAAAATACATAGGTGTAGCACATCGTATAAATGACTGGCGACGCATTTGCATTTAAGAGGATCTGTACCCTACATTATTAATTAGAAGGGCATTAGTACACACACAAAATCCCATAAAATATATGCATAAATATAAAACATATTATAATTGCACATACCCCATGGTCTCATATCCAACTCAATCGATGATGGGCTTGTAACGTTAGCACAGTACGATCGATAGGCCCAAGAAGAGCTGTATCCATAAGACCTGCAATTGACACGTAACATATGTGATGAAAATAGTAATAAAATAAATGCTGTCAGGGTAAGCAAAAGTTATTGGGTTTTTGCATAAAGGCTGTCAATAATAGAACCAAAACCTCAGAGACCTACGAATATAACATCTATGCATGTGAACGATGTGACAAAACCCTGAAAAGCTATCAATAAAATACAAATAAGGCTTACAACTAATACAATTAAGTTCAAATATATGATTAAGCATGTGCATAATACAATTAAGTTCAAATATAATTACAACTAATCATTATCTTAAATAGAAATACAAATAAGCCTTCACTAGCTAGCTAATTGTTCTTCCAATACATAACTCAAGCGGTCCGGTTTGGACATTTACGCCTATCATGGCCTTATTGCTTGCAAATACCACAATTATTGATTTGTCGTCTCCTAGAAAAGTCCATCTTATTATGGATTCGTTTGTTTTTTGGACATCCGGGCATAGCTTCTCGTCAACGAGTCGAATTTGGAATGAGCTTAGGACTATCGTGTGAAGCCCAATAATGCTCGTGCACTATCGGTTGGAAACTTGATTCATACACGTGAGCACAAACGTCGAGGTTATATTGAGGATCAATTAAGCCCCATGGTTGTCTTCCTGTTTTCGCGCAAACTACTAGCATGTGCGAACAAGAATAATGGTAGATGACCTGTTTTTCACAGTCACACGATGGAGGATTCAAAGTCACCGAATGTCTGTTATTCCCTTTCGTGCCTACTGGGTTTGTAATAACCTCAGCGAAACCCTGAGCCTTGCATTTGGAATATAATCACTTCATAGTTGTAATAGAGATTGAGACTTCTACAAATCTATTAATAAATGGTGTGAATTAAAAACACTGTATAAATTTTGTGACATTAACACGATGCATGGCCAATCGAGCTTGATAAGATTCTATCTTCTTTTGCACTTTCGATGTGTACCTCAACCCCTTCTCTACGACACGATAAATTTGTACTTGTTTTTGGGTGAAAGTTGCTACCAAATAGTAGAAAGTAACCTGAACACATGCAGTTATAGGCAAGTCTCGTGCACCTCTTAAGACATTATTATAGCACTCTGAATCGTTGGTGGTTATAACTCCCCAACGATAACCTCCGTTATGCGCCAATGTCCACTTCCTGGGGTCCTCGTTGCACAGGTAACGAAATGCTTTTTCCGCGGACTTTGTTTATAAATTTTTAATCTCATCCATTGCCTCGTCGAACTTAAGCACCTGATGGGCAGTTTCAGCTTTCCATATAAGATCCTTAATTTTAGCGTTGTTGAACTTTTTTTGGTAATTACTTTTAAAGTGCCTAAGGCAATATTGATAGACTCCAGTTGGTTACCCGTCTCGTGGACTTTCCTAATAATCTTTTACTGCGCTTAATATGGCTGCATGCCGATCAGAAATCAATGTGATCCCCTCTTTCCCTGGCACAATAAGATGCCTGACATGGTAGATAAACTATGACCAATCATGATAGTTTTTCGATTCAACTACTGCGAAAGCTAGAGGGAAACTGTTGTTGGCAACAATTTTGGCCACAACAATCAATAACACTCCTGTATATTTCCCATAAAGGTGGGTACCGTCGATACAAATCACTGGAGGGTAGTAGTTAAAACCTTCAATGCATGGCCAGAATGCCCAGAAAATTCTGTCAAGCGCGACGATAGCAGACTTTCCAATGTCACGTGTTTCTAAAACCACAGTTATGCCTGGGTTCCTGAACTGCAACGTTCTCATGTACCTTGGTAATTTTTCATAGGACTCATCCCAATATTTGAAAACCATCGCAATGGCTTTTGTTCTTCCAAGCCAAGCTTTTTTGTATGAGACTGTGAAACCAGCACTATTTTTTACACTCTCGACTATGGAAGCTATCTTCCATCCAGGGTCCTCCTATACACCACAATAAAATAAATACTAAATCTTTATATTCATATGAGCATTACTGCATAATATCCAAGCATCTTACTTTCAATTTAGAATTTATAGGAACTTATCGTAACTTATGTCTTAATCACGTGTGCAATGAATGTCGAATTAAGGTTGCGGTGATCCAAACTCTTCATCCCATGTAAACAGGTATGAGGCCCAAGGTATTGCGTGATTTCAAACAAAGTATGCTTCTTCTTTAAACGGACACGCAGTTTCCATGGGCAATCGCGACTGCACTTGGTGTTCCAAACCTTTTTATTTGTTTCTACAACATAATAATGTTTGTTCCTCTTCACATGATACCAATTACATGCATGGATCACTGCATCCTTATCTTTGAAAACCATCCATTTTGTAAACTCTGGATTAGTATCTGACCATGTCCGACCGCAATGATATAAGTCTCGACCAGCTGTGGAATCATCTACCCCATCTAGGTTAATAAAAAAGGACACCGAATTGTCATTCATTTCAAGAAGGTTCAGTTGTTCTTGCCTATCGTCATTAGAGTCGTCATTTTCATCATTTCTCAGTAAAACATCAACATCTTCCTCTGATTGATCGGATTGAACAACATCTACATGTTCATCTTCATCTATCCCTCTACCAATCTCATCAAGGCTCACAAGTCGTTTTACGGGATCCATACTTGCACTGGGATCTCCCACCTCTACGCACCCCCTTGGCTCGAAGTATATTCTGGGTGATATGTGGGTGGACTATCAAAGTCATGCAATTGTTCAACATTACTCCGACCCTGTGAGTAATTATCGTATGGGGTGAACAAGTTAGACATCGGTTGTCCTGGCGCATCCTCTGGGGCACTTCGACTACTCTGCCCAACTATAAGCATTCTAGTAAATGTCCCAAAGGCCGATGCTCATCTCTCCCTACCAAGATTTCATTGTAAGACTGGACATCTCCCTAATTAAAATTAGAACGACTGTGACTAGTGGTCATTGTGGATATGTCTTTCTCAATGTACATTTCAACATAATCCATATCAGCATATCTTGAAGGGAGATTTAACACAGTTTGCAGTGTCTCGTCATCCTTGACTGACAACCTCTTATATATCCATACTTCTCCATTTCGTCTAACAGGGTATCCACATATGAACTTTATGTTTACATGCTCTCCATACTCATCCATCTTAGGAATAATCATGTCTCGTAACCCACCAAGTGAGGTTCCCAATTCTACATTATAACATCCACTAGCCTCTATATCATAGGCTAGCCTTTCTCGACGATCTCGTACTATCTCCCCCCCCCCCCCCCCCCCCCCCAAAAAAATAAAACAGTACCATTGTCGTCATTACTTACCTGTACCTACCATCAAACAAAATAGTTTGAGAATAACAAAAAGTCACCCATATATTTACAAAGCAAAAGATGGTTTTGTGACAAGTAGAGTACTAATAAAGCAAAGTTGATCTTAACTCATATATTTACATAAATATATCTATTTATGTGTTCTATATATAGAAATGTAGCGGAGTCTAAAATGCTCTCAACTTCTCATCCATAGTTTCTTCGAAATTATGAAATTAAAGAAGACAAGTTGAGCCTCCAATGATTCTAATTGTTTATTTTTATTTTTAAATTTAATTAAAAATTCTTAAAACTAATATCTCATTGATTTATTTCATTTTTTTTACTATCATAATAATTATTTCAAAGAAATCATTTTTACAAGGGTGGTTAAGCTTGGCCTACTCTCTCATTTTTTTTTCTTTCATTATCTTGCCTAAAGCAAAGCTAATTAAATTAAACTTTTGTCACTAGTTGCATTCACAAATCCCATACATTTTAAGGGGAAATAAAATTTAGTTGTTTCCATATGCAATGTATGAGCTTGAAATGTATGGTTATGTCTAACTCAATATAAGTCAACGAGGTTACTTCAGACAATGTAGAAGAGAACTTAAACTAAAGCATTTTTATGTCTACAACTAAAATAAAACCAAGAGTAATGCATACACAAAAGTTTGCTACCACATATAATTGAGGGAGTAATAATGCACATATTCACTTATAAAGGTTAAATAAAAGCAAGAAAATAAATATACCAATTGTTGTAACTCTACTTCACCCACACTCAAATAGAATGAGAGAGAGAGAGAGAGAGAGAGAGAGAGAGAGAGAGAGAGAGAGAGGGGGGGAGGCGTAGCCTCTGATGGAGAGAGAGAGGGTGTGAAAGAGAGAGAGAGAGACAGAGAGAAGGCCGTGACTGGGAGGGAGCCAAACGAGAGAGTCGAACGAGGGAGCGATAAAATGATAAGAGTGAACTAGGGAAATACGAGCCCTAGTCTTATGTTTAATAAAACCGCCAATTCAATTGGCGATTTTAATAAAATCACCAATTCAATTGGTGGTTTTTTGAGTGGTATATACAATTTTGCAATACAACTTAAAAATGCCTATTCGATTATCGATTTTAATAAAAACGCTAATTGAATTGGCGATAAACTTGCCTTGCTGCACAAAGTTAAAACACTACCCAAATATGGAATTACGTTTATAAAGACGAAGGTTATTAAAGTTAAATTTTTTTCCTGTTTAAGGAAGAAAATGAAAGGAAAAATGAGGGAAAGGGAAGAAAAAGTAGAAAAAAAAAGAAGGCAATTACTCTCACTCTCTCTCTCTTTCTTCCTTCCACTTTTATTTTATTTTTTTACAAAATTAAACAAAAAATATATATTTCTTCTTTCTCTCTTTTATTTCTCTTTTCTTTCTTCTCCTCTCCTAAGTTTCAAACAGGCTGTTAAGGTAATTGGGAATTTTTTAATTTTTTTTTTTTTGGTTAAGGTAGTTGGATCAAACTACCGTATCGCTGTGATGATGCTGCGGGTAACATTTAAATTTCGGAAACATAAGATGGCGCTATCTTCCAAACACAAAATAATAAAAATGGTGCTGTTAGGAATAAGATTCCATCAATAACCTTATCTTTAGTGATTAGTAGATACGAATATACTTAAAAATATTTGATATTCAAATAATGCTATCTCTCTATTTTCTATAAATATTATTAACTTTATGTATTCATCTGCGTCGAGTAAAAAAATATTTTTGTTGACTTTATCCCTTAAACATAAACTATATGGCCGGACCATTTAAATCTTATGTCACACCTCTCTATTGTTTTTTCTTTTATTATTTTATTTTATTATAGGTATTTTATTTCCTACTTGACATTGGAATGAGTTGATTCAAACTATATCCAAATATACGAAAAAAGTCTAATGGTCAGGTAATAATTTATATTAAATGATGACACATAGTTGGTGAATAAATTAACAACCTGAATTAGTGTAGTAGTTGAGAGATTTTTAAGAAAAAAAGTTCTCTACTACTTCTCAAGCTCAGATTACTGATGTATTTACCCATCATCTATCACTATTTAATAGAGATTACCATCGAGTACTCAATACTATGTAACTACTGGACTATTTTTTTTAAATACGGGTCTATTAAAGAACGCTGTTATTATATTTATTTTTTAAGTTAGAGTGGTTTTAAACTTATTTATCAAATTTAACTTATTTGAAAAATTTTGATTCCTAAATTGTGTTTTGAGATTCTCCTAAAAATTATATTCCCAAAACACAATTTGTGAAACAACCAAGTTTGGTAAATAACCTTAAACCAAAAAAAATTGACAACGTGGACGTTTGTCGGGTCCGATCGGGTCGGACAATAGACCACCAGGGCCCCAAAACCTTACTTTGGTTTGGAAAGCAGACCCGGCGGACTTGGTAGTGAGGTGGCTCTCTATTACTGGTGGCCTTACTTTCCCGTCTCTCCTTGCTCTTCCTAGGATAGTCCATCCGTGGCCGGCGTTGGTCTTATGATAGATTAGCAATTTGGCATTACCAACTATCACTACTGAGCTTCATCATCGCCAATGCAGCTTCAAATCTCTGTCCTCTGAGGGTTTCTGAAGCCAGATTTCAAACACTTCGGCCACTGATTCACCTCACAGTCCATCCACATTTTTCCAATGGCCACATCCAACTCCAACATTTTCTAGGGTTTTGACTCCCATATACTTCAACACTACATCGATAATGAACACTCACATTTTCATTCTTGCTACAGTTTCTGCATTTGTGCCCTATATTGTGGAAATTGCTTGCATTGCAATGATTCGTTAGCCCTAATTCTGTTCAATTTGGAGGGAATTCAAATCTCCCTGTTCGATGTCTGGAGCGCCGCGAGTGAGATCGATGAATTGTGCAGAATCGGAGTCTCGACCTGTCCTCGGACCGGCAGGCAACAAAGCGAGGACGATGGATACGCGTAAGCAGGTCTCGAAGCCGCAGAGGAAAGAAGAGAAAACGCAGGAAATGGATGAGGCTAAGGCGAAGAAAGCTCCGTCGTTGCCTGCTGTTAATCCGACGCCATCTCCGCCGGCGGCTGCGCATTGTTTTACTGTGCCGTCGATTTTGAGGCAGCAGAACCTGAAGTTACTGAAGTCAAGTTTGTCACTCAATGCGTCGTGTTCGTCCGATGCGTCTTCTGATTCGTCGCACAGTAGGGCGTCGACTGGGAGGATAAGCAGAAGGAGTGGTACGCCAACGATTCGGAGGAAGCAATGTGGTCCAAGGACGGAAAAAGTTGAGAAGGTTGTTACTGATGCTTACAGTGGACCGGCGGCTTCAGCTGATACTTTGCCGGCCAAGAAAAGGTGTGCTTGGGTCACGCCAAACACGGGTATGTTTACCGTTTGTATTTTGAGCTAATTACTACTGCTATTTTTTTTGCTTTTTATCTGCCTACATATGATCTGAGTGAATGTGTAAATTTTAGCAATTGAGCAAACCCGAGGGATCCTACTTCAGTTAGTCTAAGAAGTTGTGTGTGGCAAGTGAAGGGATTTGGAAATAATGACTAAGGTGCTTTATATAGATCCCCAGTCATCATGCAAAGCACTTGAAGTGCTATCAAAGTTCATTTTAGTAACCAGCATTTAGTTTACTAGCCCTCATGAAGAAGCAATAAAGGATTTGCCCACTTCCAGTGCAGTAAATTTCTTCACTTTCTTCTCATGTTGGTAGTGTCTTCTTGAGCTAGCTGTAAGCTTGCAACGTTTAAAAGCTATAGTATGATGTTAAGCTCTAGCTAAATTACTGTGCCATGTAATGGAGCAGACATTGTATCTATACTTTGTAGAGGATGGATCTCCTCCAACTGTTCAGTACTGGAGAGGTAAAACTTGCAGACTGTCAGTTAGGACATGATGTTGAATGGTTGACCAGTAATGGAGAGGTAAAACATGGTGTTGAATGGTTGAAGACTCCGTGATTAACTAAGCAAATGATTAGACATTTGATGATCCAAAATGTATGATTATGCATATGGTGTGATTGTATACCTAATTAAATCATTGTTCTCATTTCTAATCCTCCTTCAACTGGAACTCTGATTTTCTGTTTTTTTTTTCATGTAATCAGCCCAAATTTTGATAATTTATAGAAAACCTTACGCCATATATTTTCATGTTTGTGTACCTTCCTCACTATCTAGCTTGTTCTAGAAATACAAAAACATATGTGTTGCAAGAGTCAACCTGTGCCAAACTACTGTGTTGACAACAATTTTAAATTTTGGACTCTTCTTCATTTCCTGGACAAGTGTCTGGTGTGTTTGACCTGAGTTTGTTGGTGCAAGTTGTGTGGACATCGGGGTAAGCATTCAGTAGGGATGTCTTCATCCTAGAAGTGTTTGTCTACCTAATGAGAAAGAATGCCTGATAAGGAGATTTGAGCTTCTGTGAAAAATATTCTGATTTCAAGAATTTTGGTGTGATATGGGCTCCCAAGAATCAAACCCTTGGCATCTGCTTAAAGTTGATATAGAGTGAGATTGTTTAGCAGCTAGCAGATAGGCAAGAATGGATCAACCTACTTTGGAGATGGTTTTTATGCCCATCTCCAACAAACTCTTGATTTATTTACATAGATGTTTTGCAATTTCACATGGCTTCTTAGACTGTGTTACTTTTGATATATATATATATATATATATTTTTTTTTGATAAATAAAAGTGTTACTTTTGATATATGAGGCATTTATTGAGACATATATCAACATTAAGGCTAGGATTTTGGAATTGTGTTGCAGCCATATATGAGGCATTTATTAAGACATATATCGACATTAAGACTAGGATTTCGGAATTGTGTTGCAGCCATATATTTCTCACTTCCTCTGACACATACTTCGATTGGTCTAGGAGGATGTCTCATCTTTTATTTCTTGTAGACTTGTACTCTCCTGTTTTTGTGGTAACTGATAAGTACTCTTTTTTATTGATTATAAAGGTTTTCCAAGTGCTTCTAATGTCCCAAATTCAACTAGAAAGCAAATTTTCTCCCATTAGAATTCTGAAACCGGAGACTGATTTAGTAAAAGCTGAGGATGCAAACAAGACACCCAATACTGAGAAGTCCAATAGAAACCCATTGCCACTTTCCCCCAATTGAAGCTGATTCTCGTTCTTGTTGAGCAGCCATGTTAATTTCCTGTCAAAATTGTGGAAGATATTGAGGTAGGGAGTTTGTTGGGTTAGCTGTTGCTTCCCATAATGCCTTTGCTGTTCTTCTTCTTGTTACATGCTTTAAATGATGACTTCTCACTGGTGGCTCATCAAATTTTCAATGTCTGGCAGTTTAGGTTTTCTTTTTTTTTTTTTTATTTTTTTGTTTGGAACTTTTTTAAACATCCACTGGAGAAATTTAATATATCAGTTACAAGTTTTGCGTTAGAGTACTGTACTTAGGACTAGTATAATTGGCTCTGTTGTTCATTTTGCTGGGGGGTTCCTTCCTCACTAGATTGTGTCCACTTGCAGTTCTTGCAGGCATGTTTTATGAATTGTTTCAAATAATGTTTATGAGTTCTTTATGCTAATTGGTTTTCATTTGTTAAAAGACCCGTGTTATGCCGCTTTTCATGATGAAGAATGGGGAGTTCCAGTCCATGACGACAAGTATGTAACCTTCATGATGTTATTCACAAATTTCGTTTCAGATTTCCAATTGTCAGATGCAATTTCTTTCAAGTGTCCTTCTCAGTGTGCCTCTGATTTCCATTACAACTTGCAGGAAACTCTTTGAATTGCTCATCTTGTCAATTGCTTTGGCTGAACTTACATGGCCTGCCATTCTCAATAAAAGGCACATGTTCAGGTCTGATAATCTCCTAATGTTTTCATAATATTTGACAATGGAAAAATGAATGCAATGCATCAATGGTTACTCCTATTTAATGGGGTTTAACCATGATGAATCACAGTGATGCTTATGTGTACACAGGGAAGTCTTTCTGGAATTTGACCCAATTGCTGTCTCAAAATTAAATGAGAAGAAGACAGTGACATCAGGTAGTGGTGCCAGTGCTCTTCTATCAGAGCTGAAGCTGCGAGCCGTCATTGAAAATGCACGTCAAATGTGTAAGGTGGGTGCCGTTTTTTGTTTTTATCAATTGTTCATTGTATTTTTCTTGTTGGCGAACTAAAGTCTGGCCTGTTGACGATTTGTGATTACTCGTTTTGTAAAGATAACTCTCGACTAGGGTATCGTGGTCATTCCTCATCTGCTTTAAATGCAGATTATTCTAGGTTCTAATTTATCAGGTTTATACTTGACAATAATTGATTGGATGGTTCTGTGCATCTGATTGAAAGACATCAGCTGACCGCCTGCCATATATTCCATTGTGCAAGCAGTAAGGGAGATGAGTGTAGGTTCTGAATATTCCTGCAATATGAAACTGAGTGCTTGATAACGAGCATCTGACAGTAAAACCCTTAATTCATCACATAGTATTTATTCTGAACTGAGAGAAGATGATAGATTACATTGGACAGGTTAAATAATTTGAGTTGTTCATGCAGCCTATCGTAACATGAGTCTTTTAACTATCTTTGTGCCTTGCTTTCGATGCAGATAATAGACGAGTTTGGGTCTTTTGACAAGTATATATGGGGCTTTGTAAACCATAAGCCCACAGTTAGTCACTTCCGGTATTCCCGCCAGATTCCAATTAAGACATCAAAAGCAGACGTGATAAGCAAAGACCTGGTGAGAAGAGGGTTTCGAGGAGTAGGGCCTACGGTCATCTACTCATTCATGCAAGTTGCTGGAATAACAAATGACCATCTCATCTCGTGCTTCAGATTCCAGGACTGTATAGCTGCAGCAGATGCAAGCGATAAAGATGGCAGCCTCAAGAGTAAGCTTGAAGAGAAACAACCCGAGGATTCAACTGATCTGGGTCTAGCAAGAGCTATCGATGATTTGTGTTTATCCACAGAGTAATTTGTTAGGATTCTGGTTGAAGGGTTGTAATTTGCACCATGAAAGCATCGGTCAGTGGCCACTCATGGGATGGGGAGGGTTTGTGTACAAATTATTATGAATTATTTTGTTCCTTTGCTATGTAGATCAAAAAATAGAATTTGGCATTCAGAAAGATGTGGGAACTTTGGTGTTGGGCCATCTTTGTACAGTGACGTGACATACCTAACCATTTGTTGGTGTATGAATTTCCATGACCTTGTGGAAGTATTGGCTCTCTGCTACTTTGTACTAAGATTCCTTGTTCAGGCCCAAGGATTTGAAGCTCTAATTGCATCATGAATCCTTGTTCAGTGTTCACAACACTACAATTCCTATATCTATCATTCTTTCGTTATCTTAGGTTCAGTATCTTTTGTCTTTTCCTTGATGACATTTCAATTTCATTGTTCACTCGAGACATTTTGTTGCAAGGAACAGGCAAACCACTTCTCATTTTTCATGTCTTGAAACATCTTTTTGGAAAGTGAAGTTGCAAATATTCTTTCATTGATGGCTATGAGCCTCTGAGGCGTTCCTTTTCTGCACCAAATCGACATTCTGTTTGGATGTTTTTGTCCGTTTACTGTATGTACATGTAGTTTTTCAGGTTTCCCATATCCATGATCTGCAATTTCTAACCCTTACGGAAAAAAAAAAAAAATGGATTTCCATAGAAAGGTATTACTTTCGGATTAGGATTTTCTTTATTTCATTGTTGGAATGGAGGTTTTCATTATATTAATTGAGGCGTTGACATGTAAACAAAAACAAAAATGAAGGGTTAGAATGAATGAACTTAAAATTTATTTGAACATACATAATTTTGTGGTGAAATATAATATAAATTTTAATATAAAATATTATAATTTTAGTAAGATATATAATAAAACTTCATATAGTTCATTAATTGATAAAATGGAAATCTTTTTTTTCTTCCGCATATGGCTGTAATTGGTACTATTATATCATTGAATATTTGTCATAAACAAAAGAGAAAAAAAAATTAACATTTAATTTGACCTAGTAATTTCATTAATTCACTTGACAACAGTAGATTGGGGAGTTTGTAGCATGTTTATACCAAATGAAGGTCAACAGGGGAAGGGCAAAAGCGTTTTGAAACCATAGCAGAACTCTTCTTGTTTTCTTTTTCCCTCTTTCTACACGATTCATACAAAGAATCGAAATAAAAAGTGGGAAACATTGGAGTAGACGTCTCATCCAAGACCTCAATTCTCAAACAAGGCACCTCTGTTAGTCCTATGAACCAAAGGGTGCTGAATGGTTCTGTTGATTATGAGTGCCCTCTGGTTCAACCAACCCTAGTTGCAGCCTCACTTAAATGTTAGTCTCCTCTCATTTGGAAAAAGTAGCTCACCTAATACCCTTCAGAGAGTCGTCACTAAGCGAGAACGTTGCACTAGATACAGCCTTTTTGGCTTTTGGTACACTCCAAATCTTCCAAACTAGCTAAATGATCAAATACACGAAACTAAATTCCCTAGTTTTGGCTTTTTTTTTCACCATTTTTCTGTCTGATTATGTGGGATGATTCTTCCGGATATGGCGGCTGCCAGCGCAGCTTTGAAACTGGGATCATTCGTCAAGGAAGAAGCCAGTTTTTCAACCAAAAACTGTTGAAATTCCGGTGAATTGACCGTCCGGCTTGGATTTCTGGCATCATTGTTGGGCTTCGATTTTGTTAGATCAAGAGTGATGGTCGGTCCAGATGAGCTGAGGGAGGCTGAGCCTAGTTTAGTAGTCACACAACGATTAGAGCTGGATGTTGCCTCAAGCCTTGAAGGGAGTAGATGGTTGTGCTCTCCTTCATAGGTTGCTACCAAAACTGATTGATCTTCAACACTTCTTTGCACCTGATTAGCAGAGGGAAGAAACAGCTTAGAGTGCTAGCTATCACAATGTTTTCCTTTTGTGTGAATGGGAGATGGGAAAATTATAGCAACTCAGAAAGCTCTCAACTTTACTAGAAAATGTGAAATTTGTGATCTGTGTTTGAATGTCTCATAGAAGAGCCCAACTTTTCTTTCATAAAGGAAAATTTTTGTCCTCAAACTGGAATTAATGTAAAAAAATGGTGGCAAAATGATTTCATGGGTCCCTACTTTTAGACAAGTGCAATGGAATTTCAGAAAACAATGGAGTCATTCCAAAAACCAAGTAAAAACTATAAATGAAATGGTTAATAATCATAATTAAGGTTTCGTTCATCTACAAAAAAGGGTAATCTAGTAAGGATTTTGACTGCTAAAGTTTGATCCTCAAAATGTTTTTGGAATTGGAACAGCAAAAAAATTCGGCAAAAAAATTGAGGGGGTTTGGTTATTGGCTCACCTTCTTCTTGACAGGGCAGCTAGGAGCAAAAGAGCATTTGAAGTAAGCTCTTGGAGAAGGGTTGCCTCTGGTGACCTTTTGGCCATATTTCCTCCATTGATATCCATCTTTCACCACCTGCAACACATAAAATATTGCTCAATACTTGCAGAAACATCATGTATATGTAACTCTGCAAACAGAAAACCATAATAAACATCCTATATCGAATTAAAACCGAACACCGCCACTATATATGTGTATATATATTGTACTATATATCTCAGCCTATTTGTGGGATTTTTAACATGAAATGAATGGTTTGAAAGTGTTGGACTTACAAGGCTTGTATCAGATGCTTCAGTTCGCACATAGGCCCTGGAGATTTTGGCCTTGACATGTTCTTCCCTCGGTTTCTTACACGAATCTTCTTCATCACTTGAGCTACTCTCTGAATTTCCTCCATTGTTTCCATCATTTTTGCTATTGTTGTTGTTGGTGGTGCTCTCAGCCTTCCTCTTTCTCGACGCAATCTGCTCTGCCCCAGGATTCTTGCTCATATAATCCATCAAATGGTTTCTCAAAGCAGTGTAATTCTCACACAACACAGTCAACATTTCTGTCAGTTTGTTGTTCTCTGCACTTACCCGATTCACCTCCTCCACTAAAGCACTAGTCTGTAACACCAACAAAAAAGAACATAAATTTAGATGAGATATATATATTTATATGGATATGCCAACAAAGTAATATATGGGATTGAAATTGTTGACTGACCTCTTCTTTCACCGACATCTTTCTCCCTAACTCCATGAAATTGCTTTGCACTTCCTTATTCTGAAAGCAGAAAAGTAAACAAGAATTCCAAATTTAGGAACTCTAGCAAGTTTTATGACCAAAAAAAGAAAATCTTGGGGCATGGATGGAGATGGAGGAGGAGCAAGCTTCACATACCGGAGCTTCGTCGAGAAGTCTCAGAGGATTGGAATTGAGATCCAATGAAGTGTCCACTAAACTAATATATTCCATTGCCGTTGGAAATTTGAACTAGTCCTGACTGAATTCCCAGCAAAATTCCAACCAAGATTCCAACTCAACAGCTCTCAAACTTGCAGAAATGAATACCCAGAACTCCGAAGAACCCAAGTGAAGTAAGACCAATATATAAGAACTGAAGCTTTATCTGCAACTTGTAGGAAGGAAGCAAGGAAGGAAGGAAGGAGAGAGAGAGAGAGAGAGAGAGAGAGACTATTATTGTAAGTTGAGAAGTTGTTACACGCTATTGGGTTGTATATATTTATAATAAAAAAATGGATGGAATGGCAGGGTGGGCGTTCAGCGTTGGTATTGAAAAAGCAAAAGAAGTCTCATGTCGGTCGATTTGATTTCTATTTTGAAATTCTTGTACTAGTCAAAGTCAAGCCCACCAACGGGAAGAAAGAATCGAAGTACACTATGCCTAAGTTGTTTATCCATGTATATATACATATATTTATATATAGATGAATATTTATGGGATAGAAGTCTTATATTGACCGGATCTATCTGGCATCTTTTATCGCTCTTCCTACTTTTTGTGTGGTATTGGGGTTGCTTTCTTGTCACGTTTCAAGCATTTTCCACGAGATATATAGTAGTTTATTCAAAAGAATAGTCTATTTTCTATGATTCCATGTGTGTACCCTTTAGTTGCCCTATACATATTTTTATAGAATATACCAAAGTGCATAGCAGGAATAGTTGTATTATTGTATGCATATATCTCCAAACTTATAAAGTATAGTTCAAACATGTTTGAATTGTCGAATAATCTGTGTTGTATGCTAATTTAGTTGGAAGTGAAAATTTTTTTAGTATAGTAATATATACAAACATAATTTTTGTGTTGAATTTCCATACAGAAATCAAAATGATGTGCAGGGGGTTTATAGTCATTTCATTTCATAACAAAACGCAAACTGTTTTTGGCTCATAATTTTAAAAATATTATTTCTACATCATTTTGGACTGAGTTTTTGTATACAATTTTCCTACATATCAAAACCCCCATTGTTTTTTTGGCTCATAATCTAAAAAAAATATTGCTGTCACATTATTTTGACCAGTTTTATACAAATTTTTCATATAAAATGATTTGATTATTTGTTGTCATTAATTTCATTTCCTACCAAAACATTCAGTGTTTTAGCTCATAATTTCAAAAGTACCATAACTACACTATTCTATTCAAGTTTTGATACATAATCTTTTTACAAAATGATATAACTCTTTGTAGTTTGTTCATTTTATATTTTTGACTTATAATTTTAAGAATACTATCAATATATTTTTTTTTCTTTTTCTTTTCTTTAATGTAGGATAGAAAAGTTTGTCTAGAAGTTGGTAACCCACTTCAAGTTGAAGAAGATTAGAGGGTAGATTGATCGGAAACGAAAAGTAATCGAAAGGGATCAAAATGCATTGAACTGTGAGTAATTGTCAAAGTCGGCTGGCTGGGCAACTGATCATGAGCGTGGTGAGAGTGAACATCAACTGCCACTTTTACTGGTGAGCCTAAGCAATGCACCTGATTCACACCCCCCATACAAGTGAGATGGTGTGATATATATGTATATAATCACTTGATTGAATTCTCATGAAGTTAATCCTTAGCCAGCCAATAGGTCTGTGGCAGATTTGGATTTGAAGACAACTATAAACCAACTTTGACTTTGCTCTTTCATATAATGATATTTAATAACCAAGTAAATTGTTCTTAACTCTCTCTCTCTCTCTCTCTCTCGCTCTCTCGTCTAATAGATAGTCCATTTAAGAAGTCAAGACTCTTTTTGAAATATAAGGGGCATGCCCACTTGAATGTTAGGAATTCGGTGCTGCCTTTGAAAGCTTTTGCATATATTCTTGGCCTATTTCTTAAACGGTGCCGTTATACAACTGTAAAATTTTTACAAATTTATTATTAAAATAATATAGTTAAATAAAAATTATTTATTTTAAAATAAAACACTCGTTACAATAATTATTAACTATAAAAATGACAATATCACATCATTTTATTATGATTTTCTGTACAAATGCTCAGAAAAAAAAAGATTTTTCTTTCTTAAAAGCTGAACCTTTTGAACCATCACTGACTTAACATGATAGGGGTTCAAGTCTCTCAATTGCACAATTGCACCCAAATTTTGTCTCATCTCACTCTCTACATACAAGTATACAAGCCAGGATCGAACATGAAAATGGGTATAAAAGAATGTAAGGGTTGCATGTGAGAAACATTATGAAAGCTTGATATATATATATATATATATATATTATTACGTGTAAGTTGAGATTGCATGTAAAAAAATGTACGAAAGTTTAGTCTATTTTCTAGCAATTTAAGCTTTGATAACAATTGACATGACTTAATACTACTAAGCAATCCCTCTTGGTATTGGAGTAATAATTGGACTCATTCTTGAATTCTCCTCTTGCTGTGCTGTGGACCCATTCTTGAATTCTCCTTTTCATTTTTTCTATTTTTTCCCTTCCCGTGTGAAAGACACCAAGTCGAGAAGAGGCTTGAACTATTCCTTTCAATTTGGTTGGGAGCCAAATACAAATTTGAATTTTAGTTATAAAAAAAAGGTTAAATAGATAAACTCATTCAACAAAAACTTAACATCCTAAAATGTTATAAAATTGGACGGGGGAGTAGTAGCAGTACGTCACCGTTCCTTAGGTCAGTGACCGTGATCCCACCACCGCCACCACCGCTGAAAGCGAAAAAAGCAAGACAACAAAAGTCAAAACACCTAACCCATAAGACTTTTACTACACACATATAGCATAGACCCATGACCAAAAAATTAAATTACACGAGAGAGAGAGAGAGGTGGTGGTGGGGCTGCGTTTGGAGAGAGGGAGAGAGAGAGAGAGAGGGGGGTGGTGGTGGGCTGTGTTTGGAGAGAGAGTTCATTGAACCTCGAAATGCAATTGGTCTACGTGTGTCCACATTCATGAACTGGATTGGGTTGGGTTAACCCCCTATCCCTATGTCCACGTCCAATTAATTAATTTGCAAGGACTTTCAAGAGGACCCAAATACGAATCCAACCACTTGAACTGAACTGATTGAAGACGGAAACAAAAACAAACGTTGAATTCAAAAAGCTCCTCCTCCTGCCCTGTTGGTCTTTTCTTTCCCATGCACATGTTTGACCCCAGAATAGAGCTTTGCTAATGAGATTCAACTGTTTTGTTTGGGGGAATTTATTCATGAAAAATGATATTTTTATAAAAAATTTGTACAACAAATTTTATATTATTATAATCAAGAATAGATATTTTATTTTTAAATAAATAATTCTTATCTAATTAAATTATTTTAATAATAAATTCTGTATGAATCTGTTTGTGAGGACCTGAATTAATAAGACTTGAGATGAGATCCCCTCCAGAGGTGAGGTTTATGGGGCCACTCCTGCTTTATTTAGCACATTTGGATAAAATTCATCTCTCAGGACTGTTCTGTCCAGGCTTGGTTTAGAAAAAAGACTATGCTAAGATTCTGATGTGCATGTAGAAACATGTGGTTGTTTGGAGAACTCATCGTCAGCAATGGGCAGAGGACCTGAATTAAGACCTGGGTGAATTTTTGTGGCCGCATGTTTTATTCATCTCTCATACTGCTCTCTCTCTCTCTCTCTCTCTCTCTCTCTCTCTATATATATATATATATATATATGTTATATCTGTGAGAGGAAATCACCATAGCTTGAGGAGGTTAGCATGGACCCCTCCACATTTACTAATACTAGCAAGAAATGAAGGACCTGAACAAGTAGTAGACCCAAATGGGCTGAAAAAGGGGAGCATTATCTTTACGCGAACTTTGTGAAATTCCCTTCTAGTACACAAGAAACAGTACTATCTCCTAACGATCCAATATAATTAGCCCTTAAGTTAAAAGGAAAAGATCAGGAAAATAACAAAAATAGAAGTATCTCTCATCATCACAGGCCAAGTTAATTAAATTAATTACGAATTTGATCATTTGTCTCCCTGCATCATTAGCTCCGAGGAATAGGTTCTTACGGGCTATCCTCAGTTCAATACACAAGACTTTCATCGCGACAAATTTAAAATCAATAAGATATACACAACCTTATTTACCGTGTTCGAGAATTGAGGGCACAGTAAGATTATAAGCGGTGTTTGGAATACTTCTATAGTTGGCCTAAAGATAAAAGGGTGATGGATAGAGACACGTTTGGTGCAATCTAACAAAGTGCAATGCATGTTGGAACAGAATTCCAAATTAGGCAGATCTAGTTCCCACACTACACCTTTCTCTGTTCCCATTGTCCCTTTTGAACAAGATAGGACAACTCAAATGTCAAAAGAAAACAAAGAATCTAAAAGAAAGAATTAAAGAAGTCTTGGAGATGGATCTAGGGGTCTTTCATGGTTTCCTGATAGTCAATGAATGCCACAACAGTCTTAGCAGTTTGAATACATATAATAAAGAAGCCATGCCATACATAAAATGTATGCATACAGAGATCCCAAATTTTGACACGGCTCCCCTATGTCATTTTTTTCTAGTTGCTCAGAGAGTTTCTAGACGCTATACGTACGTATATTATGTATATAGACATTATATGTAATGATCCTCTAGATGCCGTTGCCCTCCATATCTACTTCACCGAACTTCATTTGGGTTGTGTCTCTCTCAATAATGTCTATTAGAGATGAAAACAAAGATACCCATAAATTATAAGAGACTTACAATAATCAGTAGGTTGCCATATAGGGTTGTCAAATCAATTTACTCAAATTTGTCCAGTACCGTAAAAGTTCAATCGAGATCTGCTAGTAACGCAACCAAGCTAAGATTGAGCTGTAACTTGTTAATTTTTTGATTTGAACAATTCACTATTTGATTTAATTTAATATTTTTATAATTTTATTCCCAAATAAATTTTGAGTTGTATAATTGTACGTTACTAATACCCAAATTTAAATTTAAGCTTATAGTGAGAGAAGTATCCATCAAATACATGGAGGACAAAAATCTTAAACTTGAAAAAGCAAAGTTGCTTGTTGAAAATTTTTCCTAGATCCCCAAATCTTTACCGTAAAAATAGGTGCAGCCGTACAAAAGACTGTGAGGTTGAAACCGGACCACCCAAATCAACTTACTTATTGGTTTTGCATTTGGAACACAATATTATGTCTTATTACGTTTAGTATTAATTTACTGTGTAAGTTCTTCTGCAAGACTTCAAACTAATCTTAGTTTAAATTATTGCCTCCCAAGAAGGTAGAAAATTCGTATTCGTAATTAAAGAGTAATTACGAACCAAACCAACCATCAAGCAACTCCAAATTGACCCAAATCCTAAGGTTAGCTCAACTGGTCAACGGGTTTATCTCTGCTTAGTTGATCATGGGTTCAAATTCTAAGACTACTCCTAGCGCTACACAATTGATTGGTAAGACAAACTTTCATTATCTAGATAAATCGTATTCAAATTTTAAATGTAAAATCTACTTCCTGTTACAGCACAACTCTAGACTTATTGTTGCACGTATTAAAGGGCCAGTACATGCAATACCAACCAAGAGACATTTCTTTTGGACTTGATCTTCGGAAGAAATTTATCTGGTGGTCCGGTTTTTTTTTTTTGTTTTAACTCCTAATTGACCCAAGAGCCTCTTAGGGGTCAATCCTTGACTCAACCACATGGCTGCCCATGCTAATTGGCCCCCACCCCCACTTGGATGACCATTGTCCCAGACATAGCTTGTGTACATATGACCAAGGCTTGCCTCCTCTGATGCCATGCATGAGATCAGCATCAACCATATATCTATAGTATACTATTCATCAACACCCATTACCAACATCACTATCATGTGTTGGGCAGGTCTTCAATAAATTATCCATTTCTCTTATGATTCACAAGTAACAAAGCAAATTTGTCAAGTCTTGTTCTTTTATTTTTCTAAATTAAAAGAGTCATGTCCCTTTGTCTAGTGCTCTGTTTTGTTTTCAGTGCCTCTTCTTCTTCTTTTTTTTATTCATCATTATTTTTTTGGGTTTTTATCTTTTAAGACCTTCAAAGCATTTGAATTGCTCAGAAATAGTTGAATTAGACTAGACTCTCACCCATTTAATTGTAGCCAAAATTCGAATAGTTATTTGTCTGTTTGTTTGCCCTATTGAATAGTCTACTAGTGGAAGTTGACGACAAAGTAAGAACTATGCACGCACACACGCCTTTACATTTTTATTTAAGCACATTTATATATAGACTTTTCTCTCAGAGCAATCGATTACATTTACAACGATTTAGCCCAAGGCCCATGTTTTAAATTGGTAGTTCCCTCAGCTGGGCTAGCTTACAGCGTGTTTAGAACTTGAAAAAATGAAAAGAAATAAAGAAAAAATCATTATTTATTATCATTTATTTGTTTGATTCTATTTAACAAAGAAGGAAAAAAAGAGAAGAAAAATGGAAGAAAAAAAGGAGAAATTTTTTAAAATTAAACTTTCTCTTTCTCTCTCTTCTTTTCTTCCACTTTACTTTTATTTTCTTTGCAAAACTAAGCATAGGAGATAAACTAATTTTCCTTCATTTTCTCTTTCCTTTTCTTACCCTTTCTTCCCCTTCCCTTCCCCTCCCCGAACACCCCCCCCCCCCCCCCCCCCCCCCCCCCCCCCCCCCCCCCCCAACCAACAAAGTTCCAAACAGGCCATTACGCCCTTGGTTAAATGTTCAAATGAATTTTAGTTTTTACTTTGTAATCGAATAGCTCTACCTCAGCCTGAGCCCAATCTTCACCTTGGTGCCTCACCTGATCTCCCTTTCAATATGTCTAATTGAATAGCCCTAAAATAGCTTACCTAGGATTCTTATGCAGGGTTCAAAAGAGTAACATCTCTCTCTCTCTCTCCACACCTGCAATGTTAAATTGTTCATGATTGTATAGAAGAAAAATATTGATAGTTCAATGAAACCCATATTGTTTTTTGATATAGAGAAAGGCTTGTTACTATTTATGTAATTTATTTTTAAACTTATTTCTTTTTTTTTTTGGTCAGTGATACACATAGGACCAACGGCGAAAATACTAACAAAACATAATTACACTGAAAGAATTACTTTAAAACCTGACAATCCTTGTGCAGAATAGCTGCAAGAGGACTGGGGATAAGGAAAGCCCAAGCTGGAGGCAGAACACCAGTTTTTGTTGAGTTTGCAACCCAATATGCAATACCAATAGTGGAACTGAAACAGAAATTCACTTCTGCGCTATCAAAAAAGCTTAAGGCACTGGAGATGTCTCGGCAAAGACTCTTTATCTGCCAAGGCCATTGTTGATTTTGCACAGTAACACCATTAACTACCTGAAGAGAGTCAAATTCAAATATCAGTCTTGGAATGTTTAGGAATTGGGCCATCCAACATGCCTCCCTGAGTGCCAAGGCTTCTCCAACCAAAGCTAAGTCACAAAAATACTTTGATGCCTTTTCACTGAACATTCGACCCTTCTCATTTCTAATCACAATGCTCCAATATCCCAGCTGTAGATGCACTAAAGGCAAAGTCAGTGTTATTTTCATGAAAGGAGGATGATGCCTAATCAATTTAGGCCTAAGTCTTGAATTGCTGAACGTTTCAGCAGATTTTGAGAAAGTAAAAAGATAATGAGTGTGGTCAACTCGACTGTGCTTGGCCCATAGTTAACAAAAAGAATACGGAAAGAGGCTCACGAGGTAAGAAGTTGTAAGAACTTGGCCGAACTAATACTGGGTGGACAAAGCTAAAATTATAGAAAGTGCGATAGAGGCTGGTATTTTTTGGCCACTGGACTTCCTAAGTTGGCACTTAATTAGAAAGTCTAGAGCATAGTTGTCAATCTCCAATTGGTCAGCATGTTGTTTTACTATTTTTATGGTACATATCGATACGTTTTGGCATAAATATATATATACATATATATATATATATATATATTATGACATTAACGTTATCTAGTACTACTCAACAATAAATAATTTGATATAACATAAACACGTTATTCAATACAAATAAATATTCAAAAATACATAAATGATTAATTGTGTAGTACATATCCAACATATAAAAGTATAAAAATACAAATTATTTGACCACCAAATATATAAATTTGGTTACAGTCTAGTATACCTGGCAATACAGTCGGTACACTATTTGATATGGAACTTTCCTTTTTTTATACTCTTTTTTATTCGTACACCGGTAGACATAAAAACGGTAATGATAACTATAGATATATTAGGACCACCCACCGCATTTGTTAGAGGTTATCAAAACCAAACCGGACCGAACCGGTCAGATCAACTAATTTATTAAAAATACAATTGAATCGGATTAAATCATGAGGTATTTTAAAAAATCGATGAATTGGCCAATATATATTGAACCGAATGGTTTTTAAAATAAAAAGTCAAAATAGCCCAAATTACACATGATTTAAAGTCATTTGTTTATTGAAAACATATATTTTGTGGTCTTTTGATAAAAAATTGAATCAAGAAGTAAAAAATTTAAACTAAAACCAAAAAAAGAAAAAAAAAAGGAAAAAAAAAGTACCAATGTGCATTAGAATAAAGAATATTAAATTTAGGAGAAAAAAAGTCATTTCAAAATTAATTGTTTTTTATACTTAGTTTGAGTTATTGTATCAAACGGAGTATCGTTTAACCCAATGATATTTTTTTAATTATTATTTTTATTTAAATACATTATTATTATTTATTTATTATATAACTAGTTGAATCAATAAACTATTAAACTGATGCCTTGATCAGTTTAATTACCGATTTAATTTTGATAACTATAGGTGAAACAAAGATAACGCGACACGCGGAGCACAATTGAATAATATTTCGATAAAATGGCTCTTTAATGATTGCATATGCAGATTTTATGCCAAAATATTCTGATCAATATTTCCTCGTCAATTGTTCCAGTCATTTTTTTCTCTCCCGCAGGTTATAAATGAAAAGTAAACCGTTTTTCCGAAGAATCAAAAACAAAAAAAGTAAACCAATCAGAGGATAAGAAGTTAAGAACTACTACATGTAAGATTTTGGATGTCAAAGTGTGTAGTCTACAGCCTTAAATGTTTGCCAGTAGGTAAGGCTTTGCATCTCTGCGTATTTTTCCTTTATTGCTGCTCGTGTCCCTCTATGTAAATGTGTCTGGGCGTGTATATTTTCCTCTTTTTTCTTGGTTTTTTTCTTATTCATCATAAGGGATTGCAAGAAAGGCCCGAAAAGCAGATTTGGTGGAAGAAGGGGTTTGAATTCCTAGCCTCTCGTTGCCTCAAAAGGGAGAAAAGAAAAGGAGTTCAAACTCTTGGCCTCCAGTCATCTAGGTTAGCTCAATTGGTTATGGGTGTGTGTATTTCACACACATCTATATTATATTATATATTATAACAATACGTTGTTAGGTCATTGAGTTTAAAAGTTTTGATTCTTTTTTCTCAAATTTGTGAATTTAGAAAATAAAAAAAATAAACGTGTCATGAACCCATTGGTCTTTTGATTAATATAGTAATGTTTTTCAAATTGCCATTTTTTCAATATGTATCACTCAAGGTAGTATTTAAAATATAAATATAAATGTGTTGTTATTGATTCTTTAAAATTAATATGGTAAGTGAATCTAATAGTCTTTTTAAATTTCTAAAAAATAATATTTTTTCAAAACATTCTAACTTCCTTCAAATTTAGTTTTGACTAAATTTACATGCATGTACATTTGAATTTTTTGATGGATTATATTTACTCAAATCTTATACTTCATTTATTAAAGGGGCTTGGTAAGCTTCTTTAATGACTTAGTCTAATTTATCAAACATTAGTAAGTGATTAAGCGTCAACCCGTACAATACACAGAGAGTAAGGCTTGTTCAAATTAATAATAGAAATGTTACAAATAATTAATCTAGAATCCAAAATATTTAATTATACAATTTAAAATCGACAATCCTAAATTATTTTATGGTAATAAAATGTTCAAAAAAAATAAAATAAAATAACTTGTAGAAACTCTAATGAGTTAATCGCAATAGAGTTTTGCCTATGTATCATCTTCACATTTTTTTTCAATACTCTGCATGAAAGAAAAAATTAAAACATTAATATTATTATAGAAAACTATTAGATAATGTTATGACATAGTTTTTATGTAATAATAATAAAATAAAATATCACAGTGAAAAAAGCTAATAGAAAACTGTGTGGTAGTTCTTTAAAGACTTGAAATACTATAATTTTATTTAAGACTTGCTCACTGGAACTCGAGAAAACTGCTTTCAATCGCCTTCTTCTGAGCAAAAATCAATTTATTTTAAGAAGTTCATTTGATGCCATCAACCCAGTCTTTGCTGAACATAGACAGAGTAGCTAACATCATTCTCACCTAAACGCCACCGTTTACCTTTTTGCTACCCGTCCGACGTTGTTTACCCTTTCGATGTCAGATAATCACTAAAATATTAAGAGTCATGTAAAATTCGATATTTTTATTATTTTTTTTTCTTCTTGTCCCCATTAAAATTTCTAACAAACCATGCAGTAATGGAGTCTAGTTAAAAATATATGGAAAGAAAATAAATAAATCGAAATGTGAAGTCAAAACTAGACATTAATATTATGCTGACTATAAAAAATTGAAAATTTGATATTTAGTGTGATAACAACATTAAGGTTTTAATTGTTTCTCTAATCCAAAATGATAAGGATGGTTACAAAATATATGAAGAATAGACAATACAGCCATCAGATATAAGACATCGGAGCAACAAAGTAGATCAACAAGGAACATGCTTGTGATTTCTAAAGCCGCAGCATAGAAGACCCCAAGAAGCATGCTTGCTTATTAAGTTAAGAGAGAGTAGGGGATAAGGTCCATTAACCAATGGACATGTTTCCAATGCATGGAAGAAGATAAATTTGTGCAAAGAGAATGAGAAGACCCGAGAGATGGAAGAGAGAAAGGGAGAAAGAAAGAAATAAGAGAGAGAGTTTGTGCGTGGGTGGGAGTTTGGCCAGAGAAAAAGGAAGGAAAAGGAATCTCAATCAAGACTTTGCTAACATAAGATAAGAACATTTCAAATATCTCTATTTGTATAGACATGCATGCATCTAGAAAACTTTGGCCTGGAAATGACAAGGATGGCCAGAGCACTATAGAACCCGGTAAAGAAGAAAAAGCTCAGAAATTTGAGAATTGGACAATCAATAAACCAAACTGTATTTTAGCAGTAAAAGTTAGCTATTGAGAGTAACAGGTAACCTTAGAACCTGACCTGGGAGGCTCAAGTGGTTCGGAAATAATGGTGGAAGTTTTACGAAAAATATATTGGCAATACGAGTTCATGCATATTACATCTTACATTTTTTTACCAGATCTAGATGCATTAGATTAGTAGGCTAGGTAATAAAAATATTAATTCAGTCATGCATGGTCTTATATTAGCCTGGGTAGTGGAAGAAAAAGGAAAAAAATGGAGTTGCAGGTCTACCCAAAAAAATCTGGGCAGAACCGTGCACTATCAGACCAATTTCAGTGGTCCATATGACCTCTATTGCTAAATCTTACAACATAGAAGCTGTAGATCTTTTCGAGCGCTTGAATTTAGGTTCAAGAATGACTAGATTCCGTTAAGCAACAAGAGAAAAAAAAAAAACCTGATTTACTGAAGAGTGTCAAAATCGAGCAAAAATATAAGCATCGGTCAAGCAAGGCTCAACCATAATTTTGGGCCGTAGCTTCGACCAGTGGGTCTCACAAGGAATGTAGAGTCCATTTATATCCTGTTTGGCCTAGCCTAAAAGCCATATATGCCTTTGTGATTTTTAATTAAAACATCTTTTGAACGATTAACTACTTTTACAAATTCTAGATTGTTATAATTTTTGTGTGGCTTAATTTTACCCATTAAACAACTTTGGAAGGAGAGCGGGTAAGTTTTAAAATATATATATATATATATATATCTACTCATTATTATGTATTTTGAACATTACAAACAAATAAATACATGTTTTCTATATGAAATTTAAATATAAAAAATTAGCCACTAAAAAGATTTTATTTGAGCTAATATTTTACAATAATCAATTTTGAAAATTTTTGAAATTAATTATCATTTTTTAAAAAATTTAGTCGTTTAGAATTTGACATAAATTATCTGGACTAATTATTCTAATAAATTTAAAGTACCGGAGGTTATTTTACAAAATATTTTCAAAGGACTTTGGAAAAACCCATGTGTGTGTTTAGGATTTTCGAAACTAAAGGACAATAGACATCATACTCATTAGGCTGAACGAGCCAATTCCACCTCATGAAAAATAAATTTAAGATCATTAAAATGTTTTTACACCATATAGGAAGTTACTTGAGCTGTTGTTAATGAACAACTATACTTAGCAAAGTTACACGTAAATCGAGATAAATCCAATAGAACTACTTGAGTCAACTCGAACGATCAGGTAAGAGGTGCTGATCCAGTAATTTTAATGTGATATTTTGTTTAAATTATATATTTCGAACTGTTAAGCAATAATATGATATGTGAAGCATGATTTTATTTTGTATTTAGAACTGTCTTATGATTACCTGAAAAATGTATTATTTCAAACATGAGATAACTTTATAAATATTTTCAAACTTGATTTTGAGAGTTGTAATATCAAAACTAAATCATTAAATTTATGAACTATGTGTCCCGGCCTTATAGAGGGCATATAATTAAAATTGATGTGCCATGTGCCCCGGCCTTGTGGAGGGTATTAATATTGGTGAGCCCTGTGTTCCGACCTTGTGGAGGGCATATAATTAAAATTGGTACCGTGTGTTCCAGCCTTATGAAGGACATATAGAAATTCAATATTACAACTCAAAACTGTTATAGAATATATTTATATAGACATTGAATGAAGAAATTGCGAACTGTTTTACGATACTATAACTGTTTTCTTAACTATCTCACATCTGTTTTATTATTCTAATAATTTTTATTTAAACTTATTGAGTTGTTGGATATTACACTGTTACTGAGCTTCATAGCTCACTCCATTTTATAAAAAATATTTTAGATATTTGCATGAATGAAAACGCTGCTTTACCCAAGGGCTTCGAAAAATGTAAGTAGAAACCAGGAAAATTTTAGTGATTAAGATTCCAAATTTAAGTTTTGTAATAATAAATAGTTTAAGCGATGTGATATTGGGATGTTTAAAAATTAAAAAAAAACTTGGACTGTGTGTGTTTGATTATCGGATTTTCTTGTCTAGTATTGTGTTAGTTTAACAGGATTTATCACACCGTTATGAGAAAATTTGAGTCGCTATAAGTAAGTGGGTAAGCCTTAAGTGTGACCAATTAAATTTAAATTTATTATTGCCCATAATCGATTTTTGGTCGGTACGTTTATTAATTTGACCAGTCCACTACATAGCAAACACCATGGGTTTCAACTTTCTACTTTCTGGCTATCAAAAAAAAACTTTTAACTTTCTGCATCATTTAATTTCTTGAATAATCCCACATCCACATGCATGCTTCATATCTAATATTTTCTTGATCATCAAAATCAACATTTACGCAACGTAAAAAGCATACAAAAAAATATTATCTTTAAACTTTTTAAAAATTTAAAATTTATCTAAATTGGAGGCGATCTTTGTTGGGAAAAGTGACTTCTGAAAAAAAGAAAAAAATAAACAAAGAGAACATAATTACAAATAATGGAAATTATGAATAACTTAGTTTCATTATTAAAGCTTACAAATATTGAAGATCACTTTTTTTATTGAAAAATGTTATTACGTGAATAATATAATAATATATATTATATTATATTATATTATATTATGAAGTAGTTTAATAAAATTCATTAACTAGCACAATCTTATCGTCTCTATAAAAATTTAAGTAGATATATTTTTTTTTTTGTTGAACTTAATCCCAAAATATTGAGTTCTATAAAGAATCCGATAGACGAGGAAGCCGGCGGGTCGAGTTATCAAAACTATTTGTGTGACGATGTTGTATAAATATATATATATATATATATATCTTACAACACTAACCAATCCCAAAACATTAAGTTCCATAAAATAAGGGAATTTAATTTGATCAGATCAAATAAATGAGGCGGAAGATTTATCACTTTGATGACTCCATCAAAGAAGAAGTCCTTCACGAATATCGCACCCCATTCAAACCATGATTATATGCATAACAGAAACCCATATAAATATATTTGCTAGACTGCTTCATGAATATCGTCAATCTTGCTCACTAATTTTACCGCGCTAAATATATATATATATATATATCTTACAATACTAACTGATGGTGCAATAATCTCGTAGTGGCTTGTACTCAGGTTCAGAATGAACTTCCTGTCAGCCGGCTGATGATCTCTTGCACTAAACCCACCGGTATGATGGGAGCCAAAGGCCCTCCGGTGTTTAAGTTAGATTCAATGGGATCAAAATGTTGGAGAGGGAAAGATGTCTTAGGGCTTCTCTTTCAGAGTTATGTGTTGCGTACCTTAGAAGAGGCTGAACTTTTCCCCTTATACGCCTGCATGGGGGTGGTAGGTGGTCTCTCCACGTAGCAGCCTCTGATTGGAGGGTCAGAGTGGTGTCAGAACACTCGAGTGGGTCATTCCTATACTTCAAAGTGGCGTGTATCAGAACGGTATCAGAGGAGTGGGGGATGGTTGCAAGTACACGCCACGCCCACACCCCTGATACATGTCGGAGCGGCTGGTGTCAGAAGCGGGCCCTACTGACATGGTCGAGTGCCGACCCAACCGGTGGATTGTTGCGGGAATCGGTTCGGCTCGGGAGGTCGGGGACGAACAGTTGAGGAGACCTAGTCGGGGGACGACCCGGTGACATGGGGAAGGCGTCATCCAGCAAGTGCCGGTCGGCTAATAACACGGCCTCTGGTCTGGTCGGGAAACCATCATCACTAGATGCCCCCAATTCATCTGGCCATCTACTCGGGGTCAGAGGAATTCCACAGGACGGCACAACCACGAAATACAGAGCACATTTATGGCGGGGGCAGCGCAATAATGATAGGTGCTGTCGTGTCACTTCACTTGCCACCACGTGGCAGCGAGGGATTGGTTGTCAGTAGTCGAAAAGACGCGTCGTTTCTCAGCCTTTGATGTCCCATCACCGCAGGCCATCTGGGCCGTTGATTTCAAAGGGGTGGGGGGAGTTTTGTGAGGCGGTTGGCCCCATTTTCCCTTAGTGCCTTTTACCAAATACACAAAGAGAGAAAAGAGAAGACCTCTTTCGCCGTCCTCAACGCCATCTCCTTCGTCTACGGCCAGTTGAAAGGGCACCATTCCTCGAGTTGCGCCACCGGCTTGCTTCGAAACTCGCCGTCGGTGCTTCGAACCACTGTAATCTTTGCCCTTTGGTTGTATGTACTGGTTTATTACTCGCTGCGTGTCCGTTTTTTAGAGAAGGGGCCAGATTCCCGACCTTTCGAGGTTTGTTGACAGGCCGGAATTCTTAGAATCTGTCCTTGGGGATTTCTGTGAGTTGTTTAAGCCAGTGTTTGATAGGATTGAGGGCTGTAGGCCCCTCGAGACAATGTCGAATCCGAAAGGGGTTAGCTTGGACTCGGAAGGGATCGGTTCTAATGGTTATCAAGTCGAGAGGCGTCGGACCCAGGAAGAGGCCTCTGTGGGGAACTCCGGGGTGTCCCAAGGAGTTCCCGAGTCAGGGGAGGCCGGGGCTGCCCACTCTAGCGTCAGGGAGGAACGGGACCAGCCCGTTGAGGTTGCTGCCCGAGCTCAGGAGGTTGGGCTGGGAGAGGGGGAGGAAGAGGATGACCTCGGGTGCGAATCGGTGGGGATTTCTTCCTCTCTCAATAGGGAAAAGGTCGCTACCCTTCGGCGGGTGTACCAAATCCCAAAAGGGTTGAGGTGTAGGGTTTCTAGCCCTAGAAATTGGGCGTGCTTGGCTAAGGAGGGGGAGCTAGCTATCTTTGAGGGCGCATTGGCTGGTGGTCCTCGTGTGCCGTTCCCTAGGCCAGTTAGGGAGATCCTGCAGAGGTTATGCCTCTCCCCCGGACAGCTCTCGCCGAACGCCTGGCGAATCATGGTGGGCTATATGATCCTCTGACAGATCGTCCCTGAGAGGGACATGACGTGAGAGGAGTTCTCATATTGCTACAGGCCAGCCGAGCATGGGAAGGGGTACTGGTATTTCTCAGGTTGGTCGACAGGGCTCGATCTGGTCGGCGAGCTTCCTTCTTCACACAAGAACTGGAAGGACCGGTTCTTCTTCATTAGCGGAGAGGGCTGGGAGACAGATTTCTCTGCTCGGATCCCCAGGCAATGGGTTTACCCAGGTAAGCAGGGTATGATCTTTTCCCCGAGTCTTCTTCCTCCCCTTTTATTTTATGTTTGTTACTTGTGTCGCCCGTTCTGACTTAGGTGTCCTACGGGTGTCAGATCAGGTGAATCCCCTTCTATCTGCCAAGCACAAGGCAACCGTAAAGGCGGTCAAAGAGTACGAGTTTCGGACCGCCAAAGACTTGGTGACTGTCGAGGCATTTGCCCAATACCTCTTGGGGCCCAAACCGAGCAGAGAGGCCTTGGCTGCAGAACATGAGAGGAGTGAGTACATTTTTGTTTTTGTTATGCTGGTCATTCTCTGACCTTTCTGGTTATTCCTTGCAGTCACCAGTCTACTGTGGTTACTCAGGCCGATACTGCAGCGGTCCAGCCCAGTCCCCAAACATCCCAGCCAACTTCCGAGCCGGCCGCGATGAGCTTCGACATCAACTACTTGGCCAGAAAGAGGGCGGCGGCAGTTGGCGCCTCAAGATCGAAGCGCCAGAAGACCACCAAGGCTACTAAAGAGCTTCCCCCACCCCCTCCTCCTCCAAAGAAGGCGTCTTCCCAGAAGGGGAAGGGTCAGGTTTCCGTGGTAATTAGGCCTCCTCCAGGGCATCTGGAGGGATCTCAGCCGAGGTGCGGTGCAGCGCGGTCATCCCGGCAGACTCCCAGGCCCGTGCCAGTCCAGCTGCTTCTGCCCCAACCAATGTCATCGATAGCTCAGACATGTCCTGGGAAAGGGCGGCAGAGGCGGTAAGAGCTTCGGACATCACGAGGTTGAGCAAGCATCCTAACTCGCGGCTGGTCAGGGATGCCAACCACGATCTGTTCAAGGTGAGCTTCTGTGCGGTTAGCATTTTGCTCTTCATTGACCTTTGTGTAGTCTTTTTAAATCCTAACCGCTCGGTTTTCAGTCTTTTGCTAGGGTCATGGTTCTGGGCCACCGTTTAGGGACTTTGGAGAAGGCCCTCCAGAAGGAGAAGGCAGCCAGCTCGGCGCTCATCCAGGAGGTCCAATCGCTGAAGGGCGATGTCTCGACCCCCTGCGTCGAGAGGGATTCTGCTCTGGAGGAGCTCCAGTTGGCCCGAGCCGACAACGAAAGGCTCACGAGGCAAGCCAATAAGCTACTGCTGAACTTCTCAGCCGAGGAGGCCAAAAGGCACGAGCTGGAGAAGATCGTGGTGGCCTTTGGCGACGAGCTCAAGAAGGCAAGGGCCGAAGCCGTTCAAGAGTTCAAGAACGGGGATGACTTTCAAGCTTTGTTGGAGCCCACTTTTCTCTTGGGCTTCGAGAAAGCCAGGAAGCAGGCGTCCAAGAAATATCCTGAGTCGGACTTCTCGAGTCTGGACCCCCTTGACGAAGTCTTGCCTAGAGACGACCAGGGCGCCGCTTACTAGGCGGTCGAAGAAGGGGCCCAACCAAATGCTGCTGAGGAAAGCCAAGCCACCGAGGCTCAGCAGGAGGCCACTACGGGTGACCAGGTCGGGGATACTCACCGCGCTGATGCTAAGGAACAAACTACCGAGCACGCTCAAGCGTGAATGTAGCTCGAGCCCCCCTCGTTTTGCTTTACTAGTTGTTGTCTTTCTTCCTTTCTTTTGTTGTTGTTCTTTTTTTTTTTTTTTGTTGAAAATGGGTGTTTCGCCTTTGTACTCCTCCTTACATTAATGAAATGGGCCAATCTTTATATACTCTGTGTCTGCTATATTTTCTGACCGTTTGATTGGAGTGACTTGTAGAATGTTTGCGGGTGCTAACGCGGACCTGATTGGTAACACTGTCCGAATAGGCCAATCACTATTGCTAATTCATTGCCATTCAAGGCTGTCCGGCTCTGCTCGGCATTTGACCGAGTAGATTCATTGCCCTTGCCAATTAAGGCCCTCTGGCTCTGCTCGACACTTGACCGAGCAGATTCAATGCCATTGCCATTTAAAGCCCTTTGGCTTTGCTCGGCACTTGACCGAGCAGATTCAATGCCAATTCCATTTAAGGCCCTCTGGCTCTGCTCAGCATCTGACCGAGCAGATTCAATGCCATTGCCACTTAAGGCCCTTTGGCTCTGCTCGACACCTGACCGAGCAGATTCAATGCCATTGCCATTAAAGCCCATCTGGCTCTACTCAACACTTGGCCGAGCAGATTCAATGTTGTTTCTATACAAGTAGGCAGATTCTGTGTCGATTTCACGTAAACAGACAATTGTCGAACAATCTCTTTTATTGATTTTCTGGTGAATTACAAGTAGGAGCCTTTCAAGAGTAGTACTTCCTTAAATGTTCTGCGTGCCACGGATGCTGGAGTTCCTTACCTTCTGAGTTCCTCAACCTGTACGTCCCCTTCCTAGTGCTGCAGATCACCTCGTAATGTCTTTCCCAATTGGGTCCGGGCTTGCCTTCTTTGGGATCTTTGGTGGACTGATTGACTCTCTTCAAGACAAGGTCCCCGGTCGCAAAGTCTGTCGGTCTAACTCTAGAGTTGTGGTACTGGCGCATCTTCTGTTGGTAGGACACCACTCTCATGGCTGTCTGTAGTCTCCTTTCCTCCAACAGATCTAGGTCCACATTCATGGCTTCACCATTGGTCACGGGGTCGAACTGCAACGTTTTGGGGCTGGGAAGACCGATCTCTACTGGGATGACGGCTTTAGCGCCGAAGGTAAGTGAGAACGGCGTCTGCCCCGTGGACACTCTCTTCGTCGTTCTGTAGGCCCAAAGGATGTTAGGGAGTTCCTCCGCCCATAAGCCTTTGGCATTCTCCAACTTCGTCTTGAGGATCTTCAAAAGGGAACTGTTGGTAACTTCAACTTGGCCGTTCGCCTGAGGGTGCTCGGGGGATGAAGCATGGTGGCTTATTCCCAGGTCAGTGCACAGTTGGTTGAACTGCCTGCCCTCAAACTGCTTCCCGTTATCTGTGATGACGACCTTGGGGATTCCGAACCTGCACATAATATTCTACCACAAGAACTTCTTCATTTTCTCCTCAGTGATCGTTGGTAGGGCTTCTGCCTCTGCCCACTTTGTGAAATAGTCAATCGCCACCACCGCAAACTTCGTCTGTCCTTTGTCGAATGGCAATGGTCCCATGATGTCGATCCCCTACTGCGCGAAGGGCCAAAGGGTCTGGATCGGGGTTAGCTCCTGAGAGGGCAGTCTTGGGATGTTGGCGAACCGTTGGCACTTGTCACATTTCTTGACAAATTCTTGGGCATCTTTCTCCATGGTAGGCTAATAGTAGGCTTTTCGTAGTATCTTCTTAGCAAGGGACCGGCCACCAGAGTGGTTCTCGCAGACCCCCTCGTGGACCTCCCGCATTATGTAGTCTGCCTCTTCCTCATTGGCACAATGAAGCAGCGGCATGGTGTCCCCCCTTTTGTAGAGTACTCCGTCCTGTCTGAGGTACCTGCTCGAACGGTACTGAATCCGCCTCGCCTCATTCCGGTCTTCAAGCAGGGTTCTGCTCTCTAAATAATTCCTGATCTGGCTCATTCATGAGGATTTGGGCACAATCTAGTCAACTTCTGGGCTTTGAATGCTCGGTGAATCAAGAATCTCAATCGAGATGTTCGGGTCGAGCTCATTTGATGAGGCAATCCTGGCCAGCCGGTTTGCCTTTTCGTTCTGCAATCTTGGTACACGCTTCAGTAGGATTTTTGTGAATTTTCTTGCCAGGCTCTTTGCTACTTGGCAATATTGCTTCATGTTGTCTTCTCTGGCCTCGTATTCTCCCTGGACTTGCTCTACCACCAATTGAGAATTGCTTCACACCACTATCTGTTCGGCCCCCATTCGCCGAGCCATTCTGAGATCGATAATGAGTGCTTCGTATTCTACAACGTTGTTGGTGGCAGGGAACTTGAAGAAGAGTGCATATTCCATCTTGTAGCCATCCGAGATGACGAGGACCAAGCCGGCGCTACTGGAATCATGAGTGGAAGAACTATCAACGTTCAGGACACAGTGGCTGTCAGGTAGGTCGGCTTCAGGGGTGGCAGGGGGCGGGTTAGTGAATTCTGCGATGAAATCCGCAACTGCCTGCCCTTTGATCGCCAGTCGGGGTCGGTAGTGGATGTCGAACTGGCTAAGTTCAACGGACCATTTCACTAATCGTCTTAACATCTCTGGCTTGTGTAAGATGTTCTTCAAGGGCTGGTCAATAAGTACCACAATCGTGTGGGCTTGAAAGTAGGGCCTCAGCCATCGAGCTGCAGTTACCAGCGTGAGAGCCATGAGTTCCATCTTTGGGTACTGCTCTTCTACTCCACGTAAGGCACGACTGGTGTAGTATACTGGCTTTTGGATTCCCCCTTCTTTTCGAACAAGAGCTGAGCTCACTGCTGTCGTCGACACTACCAAATAGAAAAATAATTCCTCCCTTGGGACAGTTCGGCTGAGCAGCGAGACTGAGCTAAGATATTGTTTCAGTTAAACAAATGCTACGTCACACTCCTCGTTCCACTCGAACGCCTTTCGTAGGATCTTGAAGAACGGAAGACACTTGTCGGTGGAACGGGAGATGAATCTGTTCAGGGCTGCAACACGTCCTGCCAGCAGCTGAACATCCTTCGTCGTCCGGGGCGCCTGCATGTCGATGATGGCCTTAAATTTTCTGGGTTCGCCTCAATCCCCCTTTATGAGACCATAAAGCCTAGGAACTTCCCCGAGGCGACCTCGAAGGCACACTTGGCGGGATTGAGCTTCATTTGGTACTTGCGGAGTGTCTGGAACGTCTCTTCAAGGTCCCGCAGGTGGTCGGTGGCCTCCGTGCTCTTCACCAACATGTCGTCCACGTAAATCTCCATATCACACCCAATCTGTGATTTGAACATGAGGTTGACCAGCTGTTGGTATGTTGCCCCTACATTCTTTAATTCGAATGGCATAACGTTCTAACAATAGAGCCCCTGGTGTGTGATGAAGACCATATGCTCCTGGTTGCGCTCCGCCATCCGGATCTGGTTATATCCTGAAAAAGCATCCATAAAGGTTAGCATTTCATACCCTGTAGTAGAGTCAACGAGGAGATCAATGGTCGGTAGTGGAAAACTATCTTTGGGGCATGCTTTGTTCAGGTCAGTGAAGTCAACACACATCCGCCACTTTCCATTGGACTTCTTCACCATGACAACGTTGGAGAGCCAAGTGGGGTAGTGCACTTCCCTGATGAACTTCGCCTGCACTAACTTCTCTGCTTCCTCAGCAACTGCATCATTCCTTTTCGGCGCAAAATTCCTTCGCTTCTGCTTGACCGGCTTGGCCTTAGGGTCAATGTTCAAGTAGTTATCTGCTACTCGGGTGTTAATCCCGGGCATGTCTTCGTGAGACCAGGCGAACACATCAGTGTTATCCCTTAGGAACTTTCTCAGCTGCTGCTTCAACTCCTCGGGTGCGGCAGCCCCGATCTTCACTACCCTATTTTGCCCTGGGGTCCCGACCGGGACGTCTTCCAGTTCTTCTGTTGGCTTTCCCTTTCTGACTTCCTTCTCATCCCTCGACTCGAGCTCTTCGATGACTAAGGTCTCCCTGCTGGGCTCTCCTTTGAGGGAGGCCATATAGCATTCTCACGCTTCCTTTTGGTCGCCCCTTGCGCACCCGACCCCCGTGTTGATCGGGAACTTGATTCAGATGTGATACGTGTAAGCTACTACTTTAAACTGGTTCAGAGCAGTTCGGCCAATGATGGCGTTGTATGCGGATGGGCAGTCCACGACCAGAAAGTGGACTATCTTCATTACCCAGTGTGGTTCCTCTCCAAGGGTGACTGGTAGGGTGATGGATCCGAGAGGGACCACTCGGTCCCCGGTGAAGCCGACTAGGGGACAGCTTACCGACTTCAACTGCTCTTGGCCAATCTGCATTTTTTTTAAGGCCCCCCGAAATAGGATGTCAGCTGAGCTCCCTCTGTCGACCAAGATTCTCTAAGTTTTGAAGTTGGAGACCACTGCAGAAATAACCAAGGAGTCATCGTGGGGTTGATGCAGCTAGGCTGCTTTTTCTTCCGTGAAGGTGATCATGGGGCCCTCAGACTTTGTCTTCTTGCTAGCCGTCCCAACCAGCATTACTTCCGCTTCGGTTTGGATATCCCGAACATGCTTCTTCCTTGTCGAGGAGGACTCTCCTCCCCCAACGAATCCTCCTGCGATCACCCTTATCTCTCCAATAGGCTGGGCGGTTGTTTCTGTCCTTGCTAGGCTGTGTCGTTCCCCCCGCGTTCGGTTTTGACCAGCCACATAACAGTTGAGCCTCCCCTGTTTGATCATATCCTCGATCTGTTGTTTCATTTTAATACAGTCCTCCGTGTCATGGCCGTGATCACGATGGAACTGGCAGAATCTTCTTCTGTTCCTCATGCTCAAGGGCGTCTTCAGGGGCTCGAGCCATTTCAGGTCCGGGTCATCTCTAATCTCCATTAGGACATCCTTCAACTTCGTCGTCGGTGGGGTGAACGTTCGATCTAGACCGCGGTAGTGCTCGCGTCTTTCTTCTCCCCGGCTCCTCGCTCGGTTGTTACTTCTACTCGCCTTCGTCTTGTTAGTCCAATAGGCAACCCAAGGAGGGGTGAATTGGGTTTTTCGAATATTAATACAAGTTAGGATTAATTAAAATTAATCTAAACAATATAGTACTGGTTAATCTAAGTGCAAAACAATGTTATCAATAGAAGTAAAGAAAACGAAGCAATAGAAGAGAGACACAGATTTACCGAGGTTCAACTACAAACCGTGGTCTACGTCCTCACCCCAAGACCTCCTTGAAGTCTTCTTCCACTATGTAATCACCTATTACAAGATGGGCTGCTGATTGACAAAGTGCTCAGCTCACTCTACAAAGAACTCCTCACCGAGCTCTTCAATTCCCAAGTGGTTTTATCCAAGCTCCACTCAAACTTTACAAGAGTTTTGCTTTCACAAGAAAACTCTCTAAACTCTCAATTACAAGTGTATAGAATTATACAACTCACTCTCTACTTAAGAGTAGATTTTACATTCAAAACTCACTCAAGAATAAAACAGGAAGAATGTTCAGGAATATCAGGTTGATCTGTGATTCTTGTCTCTTGTTGTTTCTTCCTCTTGATTCTTGTGTATAAATGCAGTTGAAGGCTAGTATATATACCCTTGCATTGATTCTATCCGTTGGAGGTGGTTGGGTATCATTAATGCACGTCCAGTCCGTTATAACTTTAAGAAAAATAACCGTTATAACAGAGGGAGTTGGCTCCAGGTCTATGGAGTCGACACTTCCTGCTTCTGCATTTACCAGACGATGTTCACTGAGTTCATGAGTCCCCTCTTCATGTTAATGAGGTGACTCCTTATTCATCTGTCTTCTTCATCTTAGGCTTCTGCCGTCATGAGGCGACACTTCTGCTTCAAGTGTCTACTTATTGATCATTTAAACTTCAAGCTTTTTTACTTCTGCTAGCAAAAGGCGACACTTCTGCTTCAGGTGTCCACTCATTGATCATTTAAACTTCAAGCCTTTTTACTTCTGCTAGCAAGAGGCGACACTTCTGCTTCAGGTGTCCGCTCATTGATCATTTAAACTTCAAGCTTTTTTACTTCTACTAGCAAGAGGCGACACTTCTGCTTCAGGTGTCTGCTCATTGATCATGTCGTCTTCAAGCTTTTGCGTCTGACACCATGAGGCGATTCTTCATTATAATGTGTCCACTCATTGCCTACTTGGTCTCCAAGCTTTTTGCTTCTGTGTTCAAGGGGCGACACATCATTTCCATGAGTCCCGTTATTGTTCAATTTGTCTCCAGACCTTTTTGTTTGTGTGCAAGAAGCGACACCTCATTTCCATGAGTCCCCTCTTTGATCAATTTGTCTCCAGACCTTTTTGCTTCTGTGTAAATGAGTCGACCAAGCACACTATCATGATTGGGTTGTCAGTGCCCCCACTAGCGTGGCAGGTGAGCGAGAATGATCGGCACTGTCCCACAAGGTTTGCTCGGGGTATGGCCAGCTCCATCATGCTTGGCATGGTCGTGCTCAGTAGGTCGTGCTTAGCAGGTCGTGCTCGGCAAGTCTCGCTCAACTATGGTTTGCTTGGTCATGGTCACGGTCAACCATGGTCTGTTGAGTCGTGGTCGCCCATGGTCGTGGTCGGCTATTGTCTGCTCGGTTATGGTCACGGTCGGCCATGGTCTGCTCAGTCGTGGTCGCCCATGGTTGTGGTCGGCCATTGTCTGCTCGGTTATGGTCTCGGTCGGCCATGGTCTGCTTAGTCGTGGCCGGCATGGTCGTGGTTGGCCATTGTCTACTCGGTTGTGCATTCTTCTTGACATGTATTAGACTTAAGATTTAACATTAAGTCTAAGCTATGAATTTCGTTAATCTACACACTAAGTAGATTCATTAGTAACATAACACAAGGTTTAGTTATCATCAAAATCAACATGGGAATTAACTTTGAGTCAACAAGGATCAACCTTGACTCAACAATCTCCCCCTTTTTGATGATGACAAAACCTTTGCAAAATAAGTTTATATAAGATTGAATGAAATGAATAAAGTTGAATAATATCAATGAGAAAACTCCCCCTTTGTTTTGTAATTAAATAAATGATGCTTAAACAATAAAGGCATTTCAAAAACAGTTTCAGAGACTTTTTGTCAGTTAAATCAAAGACATTTTGAAGTAAGAGATTCATGTTACTCCCCCTGAGAACATGCTCTATTTATGTCAAAAGGTACTCATTTTATGTCATTTTCATTTAATGTCAATGCAATAAGCAATTCATGTTTATTTTAGTAAAATCCATTTCTTATCCAATTCAGGTTTTTCAATAAAAAAATATTTCTCCCCATAAGTCATGTTATTCCAATTCAAAGAAATGTTTTACTTATTTTTCAACAAACATGTATTGTATTCTTCTCCCCCTTTTTGAATTTACACTCAATTTATCTTGTTTAATGCAAGTTTGCATTAATTTTGCCACCATACTTACAAACTTGTTTGTTTAATGCAATTCTTCTCCCCCTTTTTGTCAATTCATCAAAAAGAGAAATAGAATGAGAATGATATCGAATAAATGACAAGAATAGACAGGTACAATAGCAAAAAAAAGTGTAAAGAGCAGAATATATTGTTGAAACAGAGAATCAATCAAACAAGCAAGCTATCAGAGCAATCATAGGTGATACCAAAACATAATGATATTTCATTAATGGAACCATTTAAGTTACAGAAGACTGTACAATGATCATGTTCACGTCGTGCCCAGATTTTTTGCACTCGAGGAATACTCTCACAAGTGGGAAAAATGTTGTACTCTTTCGTTAGAACTCACCCTCCTAAAAGAATGAGTGCGACTAGGTTTGAATTGAGAATTTGATTTGAATAAAGGGCTTTAAGAAAACAGGTTGTTTGGCAACCTTTGGAAAACATTTAGCCCTTTTTTGAAAAATAACTCCGTTTTGGTCTATGAAAACAGTGATTCTAGGTTCAGAGGTTGGTTACGTGTAGGGAAGACGCACTAAGCCATCACCCTACCCCGCCCTTTCGGTACCTACATGTCAATCTACCCTAGATTCACCTATGAGAGTCTTCGACTAACTAATGGTTCAATCCTACCCACTTTGAAAAACAATGTTTATAAATTATCATGATGCATGATATGCAAATGCAAGTTAAGAGAATTGAAAAATAGATTTGAAAAGAGACTGATTTGAAATTGATTTGATTTGAAAATAGATTTGAAAAGATGGAATTAAAATTGGAAAGTTTAAAAATTTGGAAATAGAAATTTTGAAATTGGAATTTGAAATTTGAAAAATGTGGAGACCACACCCATGAGGGTGGAATTGAAAGTTTGAAAAGTGTTGTGACCGCACCTATGAAGGTTGCCTACGTATCCTTTTGGGGGAATCAAGTCAGTCGTAGTTCGGACAAGAGTCTGATTGAAAAGAGATTGTTGGATTGGAAGAAAGAGATTGAATTAGAAATTGAATTGGAAGATTGAGAGATTGAACTTTGAATAGAGGATTGAAAATTGGAATTTGGAATTTTGGAATTGAAAAGATTGAATTTTGATTTGGAAAGATAGATTTGGACTTGTTTTAGAAAGATGAAGGTTTAAGAAACCTAGACTTAGGAAAGGTTTAACTCGACTTGGAAGGTTTAAGAGATTAGGAAAGGTTGGATTTAGGAAATGTTTGAATTAGGAAAAGTTCGATTTAGGAAAGTTTTGGAATTAGGAAAGTTTTAACTTAGGAAAGTTTTGAATTTGGAATGTTTCAACATTAGGAAAGTTTTGAATTAAGAAAGTTTCGAATTTAGAAAGTTTTAGAAATAGGAAAGGTTTTCAAATTAGGAAGGTTCCCAAATTAGGAAAGTTTTGAAGTAGGGAAGTTTTGAAAATTGAAAAGTTTAGAATTTGAAAAGATTGGAAGTTTAGAAATATTTAACTTAAGAAAGTTTTGAATTTAGAAAGCTTTGGATTTGGAATGATTTTGAAGTTTAGAAAGTTTAGGATTTAGAAAGTTTTGAGATTAGGAAAAGTTTGGATTTAGGAAAGATTGGAAAACCTAAATTTGGAAAGTTAAGATTTGAAAAGAGGTAGAATTAGGAAAAGGTAGAATTAGGAAAGATTTAGAAGCTTAATGTTTAAGGAAAGATTTGAAAGTTTTAGGAAACTTATGGTTTAGGAAGGTAGGAAATTAGGAGAGATTTGAATTAGGAAAGATTTAGATTTTGAATTTTAAAATTTAGGAAAGATTTTTATGCTCAAGTTTTGGAAATTTAAGATTTAGGAAAGTAGAAGATTTAGGAAGGATTTAAATTAGGAAATACTTGGATTAGGAAGGGATTGGATTTTGTTTCTAAAAGAGAAGGTTTCATTTTGTTTCTAAAAACGGAGGATTGGATCTAGTTTCCCAAACGGGAAGATTTGATTTGACAAGGATTTGGAAAGGGGAAGTTTTAGAAACCCTAGACTTGGAAGGCTATAGTTTTGACATAGAAAATAGGTTTTGGAAATATGTATAGTTTTGATGTAGAAAACAAGAGATTTTGGAAACCTAGGTTTGGGGCAAAGTTTGAAAACCATATTTTTGGAAAGAAAATTAGGGTTTCCTAAGTGTGGGTTCTAGGGCTTGACTTGGGCTCTAAGGAAAAAGGATTTTTGGAAAGTGCGTTTTTAGAAACGAAGGTTTTCTAGAAGGGAATCCTAGGGAGGAGTTTTTGGAAAGTGAATTTGAAGATAGAGTTTTTGGAAAAAGATTTTAAAGAGAAGGAGTTTTTAGAAAGTGTGTTTTTAGAAACGAAGATTTTAGAAGGAAATACTAGAGGGGAGTTTTTGGAAAGGGAGTTTTTTTTTTAGAAAGATTTTTGGAGAGAGTTTTTCTAGGAAGATTTTTGGTAGAAGATTGTTGAAGAGAGTTTTTAGAAAGATTTTTTGGGGAACGGTTTTAGAAAGTGGATTTTGGGGAGAAGATTTTGGAAAGGAGTTGAAAAAGGGAGTTTTGAAAAATAAATTTTGAAAAGAGTTTTTAGAAAACACTTTTGGAGAGGAGAGTTTTAGGAAAATATGTTGAAAAAGAGATTTTTAGGAAGAAAGACTTTTTGAAAACAGAGTTTTTAGAAGGTGTAAAAATATCTCACTTTCCTAAAGCAATTCTAACCATTAGAGGGCTAGAACCACTTTAGGAAAGCGGTTTTGAAAACAACAAGATTTGAAAATATGGACCGTATTGGTCACTTTAAATGTAACACTTTCCTAAAGCAATCCTAGCCATGGAAAAGCTAGAATCACCCTAGGATTGTGATTTTGAAAACATGTTTTGAAAAAGAGATTTTGATGCAATTTTGAAAACAAGTTTGAAAACGATTTTGAAAACAAGTTCGAAAACGAATTTTGGAATATGCAAGACCATGATATGCACAATGCAATTTTGGGGTCGTGAACATACAAGGCTAAGGCTTCACCATATAATCAAGGGGGCCGGACCCACGTGGTCTCTGGTTAGACTAGAAGAAAGCCCCCAACACGGTGACTCTCCAATAGCCCAATTCTACACATAGACCGGGAATTTCCTTGTTTCAAGCATGCAAAGAAAGGGGGGGAAAGAGATGGGAGATTAAAATAGAGGAAACCCAAGTGGGTAGGAGAGAGAAGAGAGAGGGGGGGAAGTGCAGAAATTTAAATAGGGAGCTTACCGTATGTCTTGTTTATTTTGCGCGCCTTGCTTGTCTTCAATCTCGATCTTGATCTTCGTCTTCAATCTTCAAAAGTCGTCTTCAAACTTTAAACTTCATATTGCAACTCTTCCAGTCTTCGAAGGAGAGTTGAAGGTTAGTATATAAGTGTATGGGGGTGTATAGGAGTGTATAGGAGGCTCGGGTTTAGTGTATGGTAGCTAGGGTTTGGAAAACCTAAGGAGGCTAGGGTTTTGGAGGTGCTCGAGCTCTGTATATTGAAATATATGATTTTTAGGTTGAGTTTACGAATCCTTTAAACGTTGGAAGAGGCTCTGTATTTATAGAGGTTAGACAACACTGGCGCCTGTTGCAGTGGCGCTAGGCCAAAGTTTACACTGGCGCCACTAGGAGTGGCGCCAACCATTTAGGAAATATTTAAATTCGGCAAGCAACGTATCTTTGACTAGATTTGGGCGCCTCTACTAGTGACTACCATGCAATTTTTAGCCTGGTTTCACTAGGAGTGACTTCAGAAAGTCCGGGAATGATTTGAAGGAGCCGGAAATGACCCGGGAGGCCGGAAAGGAGCAAGAACACTTAAATAGTGTCCTGGAGGTATTTGACTTGAGAAATGAGGATAAGATGGGTCGGAGAGGTTAACCGGGCCTTTAGGGGCAAAACGATTAATCGGACCGGGAAACTGCCGGGACAGACTCGGACTGTCCCGGAAGAAGACTTGGGATTTGGAAACATTTTTTAGAATGTTCCCAAAGGTTGCCGGTTTGATACCCAGAGCCGGTATGGTCGGAAAAGGTGACCGGCCCACCAGGGGCAAAACGGTCATTTCGCACCGGGTTTGCCGGAACTGACTCGGAATGATCCGAAAAGGTAAAGAGAGGTTGAGAACACTATAAAAAGTAGTCTCAAGAGGTTACCGGTTTGATACCCAGAGCCGGTATGGTCGAAAAAGAAAACCGGCCCACCAGGGGCAAAACGGTCATTTTGTACCGGGTTGGCCGGAACGGACTCGGAATGATCCAGGAAGGTAGAGGAAGATTGAGAATACTATAAGAAGTATTCTCGAGAGGTTATCGGTTTGATACCCAGAGCCGGTATGGTCGAAAAAGAAAACCGGCCCACCAAGGGTAAAACGATCATTTTGTACCGGGTTAGCCAGAACTGACTCGGAATGATCTGGAAAGGTAAAAGAAGGTTGAGAACACTATAAAAAGTATTCTCGGGAAATTACCGGTTTGATACCTAGAGCCGATGTGGTTCCTGGGGCATTCGGATGCCTAGGGGCAAAAGGGTCATCTTGATCGGAAAGTCTCGGAAAAGGTCCAAAGGGCAGTTTGGTCATTTTTCACCGAAGTGGGCTAACAGAAACTGGTGTTGACCTGAGTTTTGAGTGTTTCCGCCACTCTGACGATGGTTGTAACGTCACGAAAATTCTGGTGACTTTACAATTTTTTCTTTACTACACCCATGCTAATTTTACTAGAATAAATATGTAAGGTAATAAAAATATTTAGAAACACATGCATTTAGGCCTTGACAAATAAAAACAAACCCGGTTCAAAACCCCGCCGGTTCAACCCAGCCAAGACACCTTTGTAATGCTTTCACCCATGCGAATCTAATAGCATACATTGTATATACAGTTTATAAAAATAAAACAACCAAATTGAACGTTCCCGACCACATTAGCAAACCGACCATCGGACTTGTACCCAACCAAAACACCTGGCTAATCCATGCACTATTTTAGTATGACATCTGGCTGCACACTCTAGAATTGAGTAGGCAATTCGAACGTCGTGGAAAGATTATAGAAAAATCGACTTCGCCGAAACCGTCGTAAGCTATTTGCACACTACGCACATCATATGCACCAACACCTGGCGTGTACACCTGCCACAGACTAATTATGCATGTAGTATAGATATTACAAATACCTATTGCGGAGAAAACTGAAACAATTCACAAAGAAAAAATCGAGGAAAAAAAAAAAAAAAAAAAGGAAGAAAAAGAGAAGAAACCAGGGCTCTTAACAACACACCCAAGTGAGAGGCCTCTCCCTACCACCTCCCCCATAACCAACCTAGTAGGAAGAAGACCCCATGGCCGGAAAACTTGGGTGACCCGAAGAGAAAGGACAAAAAAAGAGAAACGAGAGAGAGAGTCACGGTTATGGTGGTAACAGTGGGGATAGGGGCTAGGGGGTTGTCACAGCAGCTAGGGAGTTCCTCAAGGACACCCATGGGTGTCCTAGAGAGACCCGTGGCCTCTGTGCATGGCTCTCCTAGCTCCTAGAAGCAAAATCTCACCGGAAAAACTGTCCAGGGGCACAACTCCGGCCACCGGCCACCTTTGCCGGTCGCGCCACTTGGAGTTGACTCCTCTTAGGGTCTGGAACAAATTTCATGAAGGGACCAAGAGCTAAAAACGATGGGAAGGCAGCCAAAATGGCAATTGCAGGTTTGAACCGCTAGGGTTCTGCCATGCAACCGCCATTTTGGCCTCCGTCCGGCCACCTCCGGCCACCATGGGCCAAGCCCAGACCATAAGCATGAAGCCCAGGACCTTGCCAACCCCTGGGGCTCTCATGCATGGCTGGAAAACCCAGAAATTGGCCGGAAAAAGGACTTGCATCGCGACCAGTCGCGGTGGGAGGAAGAAGAAGGCCATGCCTTCCTCCCCCACGCGCGACTGGTGGCGCGTGAGGGCGCGTCCCACATGTTCTGGTTCTGAAATTTTGAGGGCTACACCATGAATATCTTATTAAGATACCCTCAAAATTTCAGGCCCTAAATAATTTTCTATGAATTTTCATGAATTTATTAAGCTTTTTGACATGAAAATTCACAGAAAATACAAGAGATAAGAGAATATTCTGGAATTTTGTCAGAAAATCTCTAAAAATATAAGGGATCCATATATAGGAAAGTAGCCTTCCTAGCTACCCCGAAAAAAAAATTTCAGAATAACTTCCAGTCCAAGTTACTAGGAAATTTTGTTCCGACCCAAAGACGTGTACCACCCAAGATTCTAACACCCTTCTAACAATCTAACTTGATAATAATATATGTACATTATATGAAAAATAGATACCTAACTTATGGTAATAGGAACAGAAAATACGTGAAGAACTGTCAGGAATCTTCTGCACCAAGAAACCGACAGGGTAGGAAACCGGGCATTCTTTATGATACATGTTTATTTTTAACTCATATGACATGTTCTTTAATATTGGTATTAGGTTTAACATATATCTTGTATTAATTTATTGCACGCTATATATACACATCTCTTGTATGATTGCATCACTGGAGAGGAATAAGGGAGGCATAACCGGACAAACGAAAGAACCCCGGGTTAAGATCATGGGTGACTACTGATCAACTGGTATCGGGGCTACCACAAATCAGTACTCACTAACTTGGTCTGGGCTAGATGATCATGGGTAGACCCCCACTAAACTTGAAGAGAAAGGAGTGTCAAGGGTGGGCCCACTGAGCTTGATGATGCCCCAAGTAGGATATACCTGTAGGATCCTAATAATGATAAAAAGAAACGGGTACATATGCATGGCATAGATTTACTGCATCTTACACTTGTGTTTTAAAGAATTACGGTATTCTTATTGAGCTTCATCGCTCATACCTATTTTATGGGAACCTTTTCAGGAAAATGGAACTCAGCTGGATCCCAAAGAAATGATTAGGAATGAACCCCCAGTTCGGTTGACATTTTCTTAGCGTTTAACTTGGATTGTATATAAAAATAAAGTTATAAACCTCTACTAAAGACATACAATGTTCAGGATGTACGATCTTTTTAATAAAATATGAATGATGGGTCTTTATTTTATAAACCCCCTTGTCTCGATCTAGAAAAGAAAATGGGTCGTGACAGTGCTCGTCGTGACACAGGGGTTTGTTGGCAATTCCCTATATCGACCTATTTGTGAGTATTTCCGCTACTCTAACGGTTTTGTGAGTAGTTTCGCTACTTGGACCGTCTCGAGTAATAAACTGTCTCGAGAGAGGGATTGGAAAGGGGTCTTACCGTCTTCGAAAAGACGTGCCTGAATTGGAACCGTCTCGAGGAATAAACTGTCTCGAGAGAGGGATTGGAAAGGGGTCTTACCGTCTTCGAAAAGACGTGCCTGAATTGGAACCGTCTCGAGGAATAAACTGTCTCGAGAGTGGGATTGGAAAGGGGTCTTACCGTCTTCGAAAAGACGTGCCTGGATTGGAACTGTCTCAAGGAATAAACTGTCCCGAGAGAGGGATTGGAAAGGGGTCTCACCGTCTTCGAAAAGACGTGCCTGGGTTGGAACCGTCTTGAGGAATAAACTGTCTCGAGAGAGAGATTGGAAAAGGGTCTTACCGTCTCCGAAAAGACGTGCCTGGGTTGGAACCGTCTCGAGGAATAAACTGTCTTGAGAGAGGGATTGAAAAGGGGTCTTACCGTCTCCAAAAAAATGTGCCTGGATTGGAACCGTCTCGGGGAATAAACTGTCTAGAGAGTGGGATTGGAATTGGAATAAGAAAGGACAATGCCCCTAAGGGCATTTTGGATATTTTGCCTCTATTTGGGCCTGGTGGGCCCGCGAGGCGATGGACAGACGGGATTTGGACTTAGAAAGTTGGTTTCGATAGGAATATGCCCACAATGACTTGAAAACAAGTCTGGACAGAGTGTAGACTGCCGAGCGGTAAAAAATGTGGTGCTTACAGTTCATAAGAATTATGCAACAAAAGAGATGTTATAACAGGGCCATAAGGAAAACAGATGTGATGAAGTGAGAGGAAGTATGACGTGAGGAAAGGTGATAGATGAGGATAAATAGGATTAAAGAAGGATAGTCTAGTGAGCTTCAGATTCAGTGGCCGAAGAGTCCTGTTTCCTGGCTTCTTCCCCTTCCTGTGCTTGCTCTTCTTCCTCATTAGCTTCTTCTTCCTCTTCTTCTTCTTCTGTAAATGTTCCTTTCTTATTTCTCAAACTTTGAATCTCCTTTTTGAGTTCTCTCATTTTTCTTTCAAAAATCATCATTCTTGTGTCTGCAATATTAGCTTTGTGATGTAATTTATCCAGAGACTCCATAACTTGAGTTATAAAAGAATTCAGATCCCCTGTGCATTCTTGTGATTCGAGACTTAATAATCTTCTTGTGCTTCTCTGTAAATGAATTCCCAGATAGGGTTTTTCCTTTTGAAGTACTTTCTCCTTCAGTTTTCTTGGGAATCCATTTGTCATTCTTTAGCATGTACCCCATTCTTTTGAGTGTTCTCTCATTATACTCATCACTAATGGCTTTGGGGTTTATCTTCTTCTCATTTTTCAGATCAATAACAAAATGCTTGAAAACCCTTGTCAAGAAGATTCCATATGGCAGAGTGATTTTGGAGATAGTGGCCTTATATATGTGATCCAAAATAAATAGAGGCAAATCTATTCTTGTATCAGTTATGTAAGCCCATAGAAAGAACAACTCATTTTCCGAAACATAATCGTATTTCTCAGTTTTAGGAGTGAATATAGTGCAGATAAAGTGATGGACAAGCCTTAATTCAAGAGGGAGATCAATAGCAAGAGGCTGTACATTTTCATCCATGTCTTTTCCATAAAGGACTTTTAATTGGTCTTTTCTGGAGACACTATCTCTATAGACTTCTCCACCAATTCTGATTCCAAGAATATTTCTAATTGCTTCTCTATCCAAATTGGTGGTAATCCCTTTAACATAACTTCTGACAAACACTTCTCCAGATTCCCTTTCAGCATTTGAATAGAAATGAGTTACCAAATCAGGGTAAATATCATCCTTAAGTGTTGTCATATATTTTCACCCTAGGTTTTCAAATTTTGTACCAAATTCGAACTTGTGAAGATCAAAGAATTTATAGTCTATCCATCTTCCATTGAAAACTTTTCGAAGAGAGAAGGTCAAATTATATCTTTCCTGGGCCTTGCCCTCACTAAAATATAATTCATTCCATTCCAGAACTGCTGAGGATGAAGCTTCTCCAATTTTACTCTTCTTGCGTTTATCCTTGTCTTTGCTAGACCCTCCTTTGAATTTTCTCTTTGGCTTTGTTGAAGCAGAGGTAGGTACTACCATTAGGGCTTTGGACATCTTTTTCGGTTTAGAGGTTTTGGGAGCCATTGTAGGAGAAGTGAAGGTTGAGAGAGAGAGAGAGATAGGATCGATTAGGGTTTATAAAAATATTGAGATGAAGATTTGAGAAGGTTGAGAGTGACGGTTGGTATTGGTGCGAACAGGAGAGCGGGAGAGAAAAAGAGTGAGAGTGGATGAATGAGAGGGAAATTTCGAATATTTGTAAAGTGGGCTTCATCAAAGTATATAGGCCCGAAGCATGAGGCGACTCATGAACTAAATGAGGCAACACATGCCTTGTTAATAATATGATTTGAGTCCACTAATGTGATGAGGCGACTCTATGAAATAAAATGTCGACTCTTTCACCCAGACTGAGCATATGAATCATAAGAATTTCATGAAATGATCTTTTTCAATATATGTGATAAAAGACATCTTAATATGATCATATAATGCTTGATGAATTTATGAAAAGCATTTCATATGAATGACAAACACATTCAAACATTCAAAATACAATTTTCACTCGAATCAAACACAAGTTTAACATATAGGATCGCTCATCCCTAGTTCTCTTCTAATCATGCAAAAATGATCTTCACTTAATGGTTTAGTAAAGATATCAGCTAATTGCATATTAGTGCACACAAAGTCAAGTTCTATATCACCTTTTTGCACATGATCACGTATAAAGTGATATCTGATTTTAATGTGTTTTGTGCGAGAGTGTTGAATAGGATTTTTAGTCAAGTTTATTGCACTAGTATTATCACACTTGATAGGAATATGATCAAACAAAATTCCATAATCTTCTAATTGTTGTTTGATTCACAACACTTGTGCACAACAACTCCCAGCTACTACATATTCAGCCTCAGCTGTGGAGAAAACAACTGAGTTTTGTTTCTTGCTAAACCAAGATACAATCATATTGCCTAGGAGTTGGCAAGAGCCACTTGTACTCTTCCTATCAACTCTACTCCCCGCATAGTCAGCGTCAGTGTAAGCATTTAGATTAAAACAAGAATTTCTTGGATACCATAATCCAAGGTTTGGTGTGTGTTTCAGATAACGAAAAATTCTTTTTACAGTAATCACATGAGATTCTTTAGGATTAGATTGAAAGCGAGCACATAAGCAAACACTAAACATTATGTCAAGTCTACTGGCAGTTAGATACAATAGAGAGCCTATCATGCTTCTATAGAGCTTAGTATCTACTGACTTATCTTTCTCATCGCCATCCAATTTTACTGTAGTACTCATTGGAGTACTTATAGGCTTTGCATCTTCCATTCCAAACTTTTTGACTAAGTCCTTGATGTATTTGGCTTGGTTGATAAAGATGTCTTCCTTCGATTGCTTGATTTGAAGTCCAATAAACTAGTTGAGCTCTCCCATCATGCTCATCTCGAATTCTCTCTGCATACACTTAGCAAATTCTTTGCAAAGCAATTCATTAGTAGCACCGAATATAATATCATCAACA